>CM060389.1:61043656-61311156 GCA_030545235.1 Helianthus tuberosus
ATAAAAAGAACTTGGATTCCCGACACTCTACAAACAAGACCCAAAAACTTCTCTTCTACCTATTCCATTTGGGTGTGTAAGCAATATTAAAGAGTTTTGCTTGAGGACAAGCAAAGATTCAAGTGTGGGGGTATTTGGTATGCGCCAAATGCAACATATAAATTATATCTAATAAGTTATACAAACAACCCTTTTTAGTACTAATGTTGGAAAAAGTGTGTTTCTTTGTATACTTGATTTTTAAGATTAAAAGAGCTTAAATGTAGAAAAGGGACAAATTAACTGCAAAAACCAGCATGAATACAAAGAAAGGGAAGTTAATACACTATACCAACCCTCCGAACTTCACCCCAAGACCAAGAACAACAAACCAGAAGCCAAGAATGGGTCGTGCCTGCCGGGCATGGGGTCGTGCCACATTTAAGATTCCCTTAAGAAAAAGAAAAACAAAAGCAGACAAGGGACACAGGGCTGTGTCTCATGAACACGGGTCGTGGTTACGTGTCGGAGCGTGAATGGATTTTTAATGTATTTTTAGTACCTTTTTATCCTTAAATCAAGCTTTAAATTTATAAAACACGATATAAAGCAATCACTCTCTACAACACGCTATGGTAAGTACACCCATCGTTGGCGTAATTTAGTGATGGTAAGATACCGAGGTCGTTCAGGGACACAAGAGCTTTTAATACCAGAATATCGTCGACGTCTAACCAAACCAAATATAGAGAAAATTTTTGTTTTTGTTTTTGAATAAATGAATAAACATAAAATAAAGAAAACAGATAGACAAGACAGATCACTTGGATCCGACTCGTCATTTATGTATCCTTTGATGATTTCCTCACTTTGGGTTTTTAAATAGATTATCTTAGTTATTGTGGCATGTCCCTCTTTTGCAGGCAACACTACCCTCAGCCATATTGGTCTGAGTTAGCAGTGATACAGTCCCGCAAGGCCGGATTATTGAAAGATAATTAAGCAAGTTATTAATGCAAAAAGTGGCATGTCCCTCTTTTGGAGGCAACGCTACCTTCGGCCATATTGGTGTGAGTCAGTAGGGATACAGTCCTGCATGGCCGGTTTAAAGTTTTAATAGTAGTTAATTTTATAATGGATTACAAGTCGTTCTTACTTCCCTAGATTTGATGATAACTACCTCAAGGGAAGTCCTAATAAGCTTGAATCAGGTCGTCGCAGGATCTATACACTGAACGAGGCAAGAACTTTACTCAACCTCCCTTCTAACCCCTTTCCAGGCGGTTAACACGCTTTATATAGACCGTAAAGACATGAATGAGTGAATCAACAAAACATGAAGAAATGATTAAGTAAAGTTCACATTCAATATAAAAAACTAGTTATTAAGGTCACTAATACAAACCCAAATAAAAAGTTACCAAAGCTAGGAAATCAAAAGTAATACATAAATGATTTTGTCTTCACCAAGTGATGTAAGAGATTAGCCAAGCAGGGCCTTTGTTTGACAAAAACTCTTACTATCGATCTTGGATCCCGAGATTACACATACACGCTAAGGATGGATAATGGATGCAAGTGGTGGATGATGGTGGTATTGTGGTGGTGGAGTGGTGGCAAGTGTGGAGAAGTGGTTTGCCAAGTATTGGTTTGCAAATGAGACAAGCACCTCCTTTTATAGCTGAAAACAGTAACTTCACATGGTTCGTGCCCCGTTGGCATGGCCCCGTGTCCTTCCCTTCTCTCTCTTCATTTATTGCTGGTGTCAGCTCTTCTGCACACACGTCTTCTGTACTTGTTGTATGAACCCATATTTGCGAATCTGAGAGTTGACCACGGTCCGTGCTTAGGTGACATGGCCCCGTGTCCCTTTTCGTTTTATGTTTGTCTTTATTCTCTAGGAATCTTGAATGGGGGCATGACCCATGCCCGGCTAGCACGGTCCCGTGCTTGGGTTCTGGTCTTATTATTTTGTCTTCGGGGTGAAGCTTGGAAGGTCGGTATAGTTAGCCAACTTCTTTTCTTCGTATTTATGTTGGTTTTCGCCGTTAATTTGTTCCTTTGTCTGTTTAAGCTCTTTTATTTCTGAAAATCAAAAGTAAACAAAGAAATGCACTTTTTCCAACATTAGTACTAAAAAAGAGTTGTTTTTATACATCATTTGATATGATTTATATGTCGTATTTTGTGCATATCAAATACCCCACACTTGAATATTTAATTTTCCTCAAGCAAAACTCTTATATAATTTCTTACACTCCCAAATAGAACGGGTAAAGGAGTAGTTTTGGGTCTTGTGTATAGAGTGTCGGGAATCCAAGTTCATTATTTATTCTTGTTTTTTTATTTAAAATCCTATTCAACATGATTTTATTTAAAACTTTTTAAGAAAAATAAATATTTTTAAGCATAACATATGTTTAAAATTTCATTAAGCTATACATACATTTACATACCTCACAAGTGGTCTCTCAACACTCGGTCGAAATGTAGAAGTGAAACGCTCTGTCCCGGTACGGAACTTACTCCTACCATAAGCTTGATAATTAACGAAACCTCCTTCTTTTGAGTTAATCTTTGTAAATATCAAGAGCACTTTGAAATGGTAGGTTTTTGGTTACGGGTATGGTAGTTTTATTAAAAGTGGCTAAAAGCGTAAAAAGTCGGTTTCTTTTAAAAATTTTATTTTATGACTTTATGAACTAAGTAAGTGCTTTTAAGCAATATATTTGCTGATTTTATTTCAAGCACTTTAAATAATAGTTTTTTTTTCATGAGCCTTAGTCACATAATTTTTTGTTTTTCAAAAGAACCGATTTTTACTAAAATAAAGGGTGTAAAGATAAAAATATGGTTTTTGGGTGATGGTGTATTGTGGGTTTTGAAATGAAAGGGTTTAGACTCAAAGGGGTTAACTAGGGGGATTTTTGTATTGTTGGGGATAAAAATAAAAATAAGATTGAAATGAAAATGGGTTTAGAATCCTAATGCCTCAATCATATACTTACTTGGATTACTCAGTAAGAACTGGGAATGTATTGTCTTGTCAACTTCTAGATTTGTAAGAACCGTACGGGCTATTCACACAAGAAACGAAGAATGAGCGTTTAGTATAGATATGATAGTGGATACTCGTTAAAGGCTCAAAAGTCACAAGTTTGTGAGAAAGGGTAAAAATGTGAAAATATATATACAATCAAATTTTAAAATTTGTCATGCCCTTTTTATAATTTTTTCTTGAATGGTTCCTTTTTTACCACGACGCTATCGGTTGTAAGTTACTATAATCAAGACAAAACAGAAATAAAAAGAAAGTTTTGAAAAAGATTTTGGGTGTTTTAGCGATTCCAAGTAGAGTTTTGTGTAAGGCTTGTATTTAGGACAAACAATTTTAAAGTTATTAAGTTCCCTCCCCCTCCCACTTAAATTACACATTATCCTCAATGTGTACATAATAGGTTAAATTGATTAAATGTGTAAGATGTGTGTTAAAAATAACATTTTTTTTGGAAAACAGGCACTTGATACCGCCCCGTGTGTGGGAGCCATGGCCCCGTGTTAAAAGTGCCAGTACCAAATTTTTCCCGAAAGCAAACACGGGTGTGTGACCATGGGACACGGTCCCGTGTCAAGGTTCCAGAATCAAAAATGTTACAGCAGACATGGGGCACAAGGGCGTGCTTACCTGACATGGCCCCGTGCTGCACTTACAGAATTGAAGATGTTTAGTCGGGAGTCGTCTGTTTTCGTGAATGGGGTACTGGGTCACGGTCCCGTGTCAAGGTTCCAGAATCAAAAATGTTACAGCAGACATGGGGCACGAGGGCGTGCTTACCTGACATGTTGAAGATGTTTAGTCGGGAGCCTCTGTTTTCGTGAATGGGGTGCTGGGTCAACGTCCTTTGGCCTTCTCACCATCCTTCTGAGTGTACTCTACTCCTACAAATAGAAAAACTTGAAAATAAAAGCATTAACTAAAAGTTACACTAAATTAATCTACATTATTTATGGATAGTCCATGGAATGCCTCCATGGTGCGTCACGTTTATAAGGGTCCTTGGCTAGACCCAATGTCAATCAAATGTTATCCGAGCAGGATGACTCGCATCCCGAGATGCACCGGCTAAAGGCGTATTCGAGGCTTGAGTCTATTTCTTTGAGGTATTTGTCTTGGTCCTCCTCCACACGTTGTTCTACTTCAAACTTCATCTCCTTGTCTCCTACCCTCAGTGTTAACCTTCTGTCACTCATATCCACCATGGCCCGTTCGGTGGTAAGGAATGGTCTTCCTAGCATGAGCGGGATTTTGGTGTCTTCCTCCATTTCTAGGATTACAAAGTCGGCCAGGAAAACAAATTCCCCGACCTTAACCAAGAGATTTTCTATGACACCTTGAGGGTATTTTACCGACCTACCGCAAGTTGGATGCTCATCTTTGTGGGGTGTGGTTTTCCTAATCCAAGTCAGTTGAACATAGAGGCGGGAATTAAGTTAATGCTAGCCCCTAGGTCGGCAAGCGCGTAACTTATCGGTGATTCTCCGATGGAGCAAGGTCTGGTGAAGCTTCCGGGATCGATTTTCTTTTGCGGGAGTTTGTCTAGGAGTGCCGCCAAGCATTCTTCACTTAAGTTAACTTGTTGGATGGATTCAATCTTCCTCTTATGGGTAAGAAAGTCACTCATGGATTTGGAGTATTTTGGCATTTGAGTGAGGACCTCTACAAAAGCGAGATTGATGTGAAGTTGTTTAAGTAAGCTTACGAACTTGGTGAATTGCTCGTCGGTCTTTTGCCATAGTAAATGACTGGGGTAAGGGACCGGTGGTGTTTTGGTTGGTTCATTGTTTTGGAGTTGAGTATTTTCTTGGTTTTTAGCAATGGGTATGTTTGTGGTTTGTATGGTATTTTGGGGTGGTGATGGTTCATTATCGGGTCATACCTTACGGTTTCTTAAGTTGATAACGTTTACTTGGGCTTTTGGGTTTAGTTCGGTATTACTCGGCAAGGCTCCTTGTGGTCTTTTGGAGAAATTTTGGGCTAATTGGCTTACTTGTTTTTCAGTGGTTTGCATGCTAACTCGTTGGTTCCTAAGTTCGGCATCAGTTTGTCAGAACCTCTCCGCATACCTTTTTTGGATTCGGAGAAAAGATGAGTGATTAGATCCTCAAGTCTTTCTATTCCTCCTTGTTGTGGTTGGAAGACTTGTTGCTCATTTTGGGGTTGTTGTTGAAAGCTAGATCGTTAATTTTGATTTTGTTGGTTATTACCCCTAGATTCCCTCCAACCAAAGTTGGGATGATTTCGCCACTTGGGAATGAAAGAGTTACTTGGAGCTCCCGGTGGTCGTGGTCGGTTATTTAGGTAATTTACCACTTCCGTTGGATTTTCTAAATCTTTCATACGACTCCAATTTTCATGGGGGCCGCTGCATCCTTTGAAGCCATAACCGAAGCCGTTTTGCTTAATTCAAGTTTCTTTATTTTTGAAGTTAAGGCTTCGATTTGGGCTTGCAAAGAAGTGGTTTCATCCACTTTGTGGGCGACCGGGGCTATGGATTTTGAACCACTAGGAATGTGCCATTGAAAACTATTTTGAGCAATTTCTTTAATTTGATTATAAATTTCCTTGGGGCACCGATTCCCAAGGAGTTCCCCGGAGCCGGAATCAAGGATTTTGTCTTGTGTGTAGTAAGAGTCTATTGTAGAATGTGGACACTTGTTTCCAACGTTCAAGACCATGATGTGGGCATTTTCTTAATAGCTCCTTGAACCTTTCATATGTCTCGTACAATGATTCCCTGTCATCTTGAGAGTAGGAGTTAATCTCGGTCATGAGTTTGGTGGTTTTAGCGGGAGGAAAATATTTGTAGAGAATTTTTTGTGGGCAAGGTCATCCCAAGTGTGCACGGACCCCCTTGGGAGGATGTTTAGCCAAGCTTTTGCTCGGTCTTTTAAGGAAAAAGGGAACATACGGAACCGGATAGCATCGTTGGATGCTCCGTTGATCCGAAAGGTGTCACGTATTTCCAAAAAGTTAGTAATATGTAAATGGGGATCTTCATCGTGTAGGCCATGAAAAGTGACGGAATTTTGGAGAATTTAGATTAGGTGTGGTCGAAGCTCAAAGTTATTAGCATCGATATTAGGAGGTTTAATAGCAGCTCCAAGATTACCGATCGTAGGCCATAGGTAATCCATGAGAGTGCGTTGATCGGCCATGGGGAGGTTTTGGGTTGAGGCTTTTTGTCGGTTTTTAGCACATAGTCTTTTTTCTCAAAAAAAGCGCTCGGTTTCGTCAAGTGGCACTTTTATGTCTTTGTCAGAGGTGGAGGTCATGCACCAGATTGTATTTCCTGTGAATTATACAGAGTGACGTGATTTTCTGCGAACAAAAACAAAAAAAATGCCTGATAAGAAGAGTAGCACGGCCCCGTGCTGATGTACGCATGGCCCCGTGCTGTCTAGAAAAAGTTAATGTTTTCAGGTTCCCAGATACTGGAAGTTTGACACAGCCCCGTGCTACTATAACACGACCCCGTGTCTCTGTTCCACTAACAAGAAAACAACTCTTCCCAGATACTGGAGGTGTGACACGGCCCCGTGTTGATCAAACACTGCCCCGTGTTATTCCTGCAAAAAGTAAAAAAAAAATATAAGAAAAAAGAAGAAAAACTTAAAAAGAAATATTAGAAAAGCATAAAAATGATTAAGCCGCCGATTTTAAACTTTCTTAAAATCCTTTTGTCCCTGGCAACGGCGCCAAAAACTTGACGTATCGGAGCATGTACGGATTTTTAATGTATTTTTAGTACCTTTTTACCCTTGAATCAAGCTTTAAATTTATAAAACACGATATAAACCAATCACTCTCTACAACACGCTAGGGCAAATTCACCCATCGTTGGTGTAGTATCGTGATGGTAAGATACCGAGGTCGTCCAGGGACACAAGAGCTTTTAATATCGGACTATCATCGACGTCTAACCTAAACCAAATATAGAGAAAATTTTTGTTTTTGTTTTTGAATAAATGAATAAAATAAAATAAAGAAAACAGATAGACAAGATAGAATCACTTGGATTCGACTCGTCATTTATGTATCCTTTAATGATTTCCTCGCTTTGGTTTTTTTAAGAGATTATCTTAGTTACTGTGGCATGTCCCTCTTTTGCAGGCAACGCTACCCTCTGCCATATTGGTCTGAATCAACAGGAATACAGTCCCACAAGGCCGGATTATTGAAAGATTATTAAGCAAGTTATTAATGCAAAAAGTGGCAAGTCCCTCTTTTGGAGGCAACGCTACCCTTTACCATATTGGTCTAAGTCAGCAGGGATACAGCCCCGCAAGGCCGGTTTAAAGTTTTAATAGTAGTTAATTTTATAAGGGATTACAAGTCGTTCTTACTTCCCCCGATTTGATGCTATCTAGCTCAAGGGAAGTCCTAATAAGCTTAAATCAGGTCCTCGCAAGATCTATACACTGAACGAGGCAAGAACTTTACCCAACCATCCTTCTAACCCCCTTTTACAGGCAGGTAACACGCTTTATATAGACCGTAAAGACATGAATGAGTGAATCAACAAAACATGAAGAAATGATTAAGTAAAGTTCACCTTTAATATAAAAAACTAGTTATTGAAGTCATTAATACAAACCCATATAAAAACTACCAAAGCTAGGAAATCAAAAGTAATACATAAATGATTTTGTCTTCACTAAGTGATGTAAGAGATTAGCCAAGCATGGCCTTTGTTTGATAAAAACTCTTACTATCGATCTTGGATCCCGAGACTACACACACTCTAAGGATGGATAATGGATGAAAGTGGTGGATGATGGTGGTATTGTGGTGGTGGAGTGGTGGCAAGTGTAAGAGAAGTGGATTTCCAAGGGATGGTTTGCAAATGAGCCAGAAACCTCCTTTTATAGCTAAAAACAATAGCTTCAGATGGCCCCGTTCCCGGTTGGCACGGCCTCGTGCCCTTCCCTTCTCTGTCTTCATTTAATGCTAGTGTTCGCTCTTCTGCACACACGACCCCGTGTGTCAACGGCACAACCCCATGTCTTCTGTACTTGTTGTACGAACCCACATTTGAGAATCTGAAAGTTGACCACGACCCGTTCTTAGGGGACACAGCCCCGTGTCCCTTGTTGTTTTCTATTTGTCTTTTTCTCTAAGAATCTTGAACGGGGGCACGACCATGCCCGGCTGGCACAGCCCCGTGCTTGGGTTCTGGTCTTGTTATTTTGTCTTTCGGGTGAAGCTTGGAGGGTCGGTATAGTGTGCCACCTTCTTTTTTTTGTATTTATGTTGGTTTTCACCGTTAATTTGTTTCTTTTGTTTGTTTAAGCTATTTTATTCCTGAAAATCAAAAGTAAACAAAGAAACACACTTTTTTTCCAACATTAGTACTAAGAAATAGTTGTTTTTATACCTCATTCGATATGATTATATGTTGTATTTTGTGCATATCAGTGGTCAACTCTCAGATTTACAAATCTTGGATCGTACAGCAAGTACAAGGACCATGGGGCCGGCCGTTGACACACGGGGCCGTATGAGCATCTGGACTGACAAGTTCATTAAATGAAGACATAGAAGGAGAAGGGCACGGGGCCGTGCCTACCAGGCACGCGGACGTGTAAACTCAATGTTTTCAGCTATAAATAGAGGTGCTTGGTTCACATGCAACTCATCCATTGGCAAACCACTTTTCTCACACCTGTCACCACAATACCACCATCATCCACCATATTTATCCATCATCCATCCTTAGAGTGTGTGTAGTGCTCTCGGGATCCAAGGTTGATCGTAAGAGTTTTTGTCAAACAAAGGCCATGCTTGGCTAATCTCTTACATCACTTGGTGAAAACAAATTATTTATGTATTACTTTTGATTTCCAAGCTTTAGTAACTTTTTAATTGGGTATGTATTATTGACTTTAATAACTAGTTTTTTATGTTGAAAGTGAACTTTATTCTATCATCACTTCATGTTTTGTGGATTCACTCATTCGAGTCTTTACGGTCTATATAAAGCGTGTTAACTACCTGGAAGGGGGTTAGAAGGGTGGTTTGGGTAAAGTTCTTACCTAGTTCATTGTATAGACCCTAGAGGACCTGATTCAAGCTTATTAGGACTTTCTTTGAGGCAGATACCATCAAACTGGGGGAAGTAAGAACGGCTTGAATCCCTTATAAATAAACTACTATTAAAACTTTAAACTGGCCTTGCGAGACTGTATCCCTACTGACTCAAACCAATATGGCCGAGGGTAGCGTTGCCTCCAAAAGAGGGACATGCCACATTTTGCGTTAATAACTTACTTAATTATCTTTCAATAATCCGGCCTTGCGGGACTGTATCCCTGCTGACTCAGACCAATATGGCTGAGGGTAGCGTTGCCTCCAAAAGAGGGACATGCCACTATAACTAAGATAATCTTTTAAAAAACCCAAAGTACGGAAATCATCAAAGGATACATAAATGACGAGTTGGAACCAAGTGATTCTATCTTGTCTATATTTTTCTTTATTTACTTAGTTTCTTTATTTTACTTATTAAAATTCTTTACCCAAAATTGGTTAGATTAGACGTCGACGCTATTCCGGTATTAAAAGATCATGTGTCCTTGGACGACCTCGCTATCTTACCATCACTATACTACACCAATGATGGGTGCACTTGTCCTAGCCTGTTGTAGATAGTGATAGTGTTATATCGTGTTTTATAAATTTAAAACTTGATAAAAGAGTAAAAAGGGGTACTTAAAAATATAGTAAAAATTCATACACACTCGACAAACACGTCAGCCCCAACAAATGCTTCATCACAAAATATTTCAAGAAACATGGATAATATACAATCATTTGATACAACGGTCGAGGTTAGCGTGACTAACCATGAAAGGGAGTGTCGACCCAAATAGTACTATTCATATATTCCACGACTTTTCTAAGTTAATGGTTATGTTGTTAGGGGACTTAGATGTGATGATATTGTCTAACTCATGTAACATATATTATATTCAAGACATGTGTATAAAAATGTAATAGCATGTTTTTCCCCCAAAAGTAAACAAGTAAAAAGGGGTCGCGAGACTCACTCGTTGATGAAAGGTCGTGACTTCGCAAAATCCACGGGTTCATGTGTGCATGCGTTCTACTCGAGTCCTATGATGCGAATGAATACTAATGAGATCTTAAGGATCAACTATAGTGATATAGACCTATATGTGTGCTACCGCCATGTTTATGAAAATGTGCACTTAAAAATGGTGATTAAAATAATAATGTGTAAGATGTCAAAGGGACGACATTTCGGCTTGTTAAGAAATTATACAAACCTCGCCCAAATGTTTCAAGACAAATCAAGTATATGTTATTTTGATGAAAGTGGAGTTGGTGATGCTAAATATGATGAAGATAATGTCGTAGATCTAGAAAGTAGAGCTTTAATCTAGTTTAGGAACACGCAGACAAACTGTTTTTAATATAAAAGTCAGATATGATGTGAGTTGTAAAACTTGTGTAAAATCAGATAGGTTTTAGGTTTTGACAATTTTAGTCTATACGATTTTACGGTTTAATAAATGTTTAATTTTTAAGCTTTTTCCGCCAAGAATCGCTTAAAGGCTTAAAAATATTTCTCGACCAGGTCATAAATTAAATATTTATAAGATGTCAACCCCCAAGTTTGAAAGACTAAGCTCTATATATATACATTTGGGTAAATTACATTTTTTATCCTTTATGTTTGTATCATATTGCAATGGATACCCTTTAACTTCAATAATTACAGTCACAATGCTTTATTTGTAAAACTCATTACACTTTACGTCCTTTAGGCCTAACCTGGTTAAAATTTTCAGTTAAATATGACATGTGCCTTGCACAAGAGGGTAAATCAGTAATTTTACTCATTTATTTATCTAAAATAACTTCAAAAAATAAAACAAATCAGATTAAAAGAAAATCTCTCTATCTCGGTTCTCTCTCTCCCTCCCTCTCTCTAACCAACCCCCACCACCATTGATAGCCACCACCGCTACTCCTTTCTCTCTCATAACTACCATTTGAAACCACCTCCACTCCCACTGCCACCACCACCAACAATCGACCACTGCCACCAGAACTGTAATCCGACCACCCACAACCACCATCAATGCAACAACCACTCTCCCCCTTCTCTCTCAACCTTCCTTCATGTTCTTTTCCGACAATCCGACCATAACCACCAGAACTAACCGACCACTGCCACCCCTTTCTCTCTCAACCTTCCTTCACGTTTTTTTTCCTATAATGAACATTACATGGATCCTTTCGCCGGTGGCTAGATCTGAAGTTGTTGGTTCAGATCTGAAGAAAGATGTTTCTTTGTTTCTCGCTCTCCCTCTGTTTCTTGCTCTCTCCCTCACGGATCTGTGCCGATGTTACTGATTTGGGATTTTTAGTGGAGAGTTGGGTTTTAAATTGAATCAACACCATGTTTTAAGATGAGTTCTAAAAGTAATTGGTAGTGATTTAATGGGTGGAAGGAACCCATAGTGAATCAGGGAGTGAATTTTAAATTTTGTTATTGTTTTTCATGTGTGGGGGGAGTGATTTGTATTTCTGTTTAAATTGGTAGTGTTTTGGGTTACACATAGATACAGGGAGATCATGTTCTTATTGTTATTGTGTGTAGGGTTAAAGACTAAATATTAGGGATTGGAGGTGGCTAAATTATTTTTGTTTTATTAATTAATTTTTAAACTTAAAAGACTAAATTACCCTTATATGACCAAAGATAACTGAAAAGTTTAACCAGGTTAGAGACAAAGGAGGTAGAATGTAATGAGTTTACAAATAAAGGATTGTGACTGTAATTATTGAAGTTAAAGTGTATCCATTGTAATCTGATACAATCATAAAGGACGAAAAGTGTAATTTACCCTATATATTTTTTTAAATCGGTTTTGGCTAGAATAGGGTTTTTATTGTTTGTAAATTTAAAAATAACCATTTTAACTCTTATTAGTAACGACTTATTTTCGTTAAAAATCCAAAATAATTTAACCAACAAGTTTCTCATCTGATACCATATTTACTTGATTTATGATGTACAATAGTAGATTCATTAAAAATATACAAGTCTTCACATTTTAATACAAACTTTTTCCACTAAGTGCTTGGTTTTAGTTTATTATTTTCTTTAACCGGGTTTTTATGTAGAATATCCGCCACCAAGCTTAATTCGCGGGACATCCCGGAAGGGATTAAGGACATATCATTCCCCGGCATACACTTGTTTTGTGACTTAAGTTTCAAAGTATAAGGTTTTTATGCTAGATCTTGAGTTTGAAGGTATGCCCGTGCATAGGTCCGACCCCGGAACACCATTTATGCATATACAGTTTTGCATGCTAAATGATAATCTCTCGAACACACGAAACTTTATGTTATCAAAATCATGGTCTAGAATAGAGTTGGAAAAATAATTGATGATGGATGTGTTCTTGTACATTTAGAACAAGTCTAAGGCCTTGTTTGCCTGGACAAGGCTTTGATCCACCATGGTCAAGTCTTAGAATGACAAGTCTTGGATTCAAGGTGTAAAAGCCTTAGAAAGGATGAAAACATAGCTTGACTTGGAGTGTTAAGACGGTATAACTAGCTTCATGAGAGTGTGAGGCCTTAGAGGAAAAAAATCGTTTATAGAGAGAGTAGAGGGAAAGAGAGTAAGACCAGATATTTGAGAAAGAATGGTTGTCTTGGTGTAAGTTGAATTGATGATCTACTATAGGTGAGATGATGGGTGAGAGGGGTATGGAGTGGCAAGGTATTGTAACTTGGAGGTTTTAAAGGGAAGTTTGGGGTAGTTTGACTGATTGACTCACAAAAAGGGAGGGGTTTCTTGGATGAGTTTAAACGAGAGAGAGAGAAGGATGTGAGGAGGGTATGTCTTTTATAAATGGTAAGCTTGGGTGGGTCATCTTGCATGGTGAGAAGTAATGTAACACCCCAAAAACGGGTTTGATAATCAAACCACGTTAATATTAATGAACGGGTAATATACAGTTAGTGGTAAAAATTAACCCGGTAAATATTAGGATTTAAAACAATAAACCTAATATTAAATAAAAGGAGAACGAGTGCTTTTGAGAAACTAAAGTTTACAAGAGGCCCGAGTTAACAGGACTTAAAATAAAACAGGTTATAACCTCCCCGAACCCACTAAGTTAACTAGAAATGTTTAACCTAGTTAATAAGAGGAACTATTGTTGGAACTAAGTAGGTCGTGGCCTACTTAATAACTAACTAAACATGAGGGACCATAGTGGGATAACTTGAAGGTTTAATTATAAGAATAAAAACTAAAAAACAACACACACTAGGTGTGTGTGTGCGTGTAATGATCAGGGGGAAAGAAAACAAGGCAAAACCCTTGTTCAAGCTTAATCCATCAAATTGAAGGGTGAATTAGGGCTAAATCTTATGTATGAACACAAATTCGTGATCACCTAAGCTTGGAGATCATGAAGTATGTCAAAATTTTTATGTTTTGGTGATGATAAGTTTATGGTTGAACTTGAAGGTGATGACCTTAATTTCAACATTTTGAAAGTATGGTGAAATTGATAATGAAATTATGTATGTAATCATCATACTTGCAAGTATATGTGAAATACTTGAACAATTTTGTGGTTTGAATAGGTGTTCATATATGACTTGAAATGGGTTTTTATGATTTGACGAAATTGATGTTGTATTGGTGTTTATTAACATTATACTAGTTCGTATGAGTGAACTACTTGAACAAATTAGAGATTTTGTTAAGAGTTCATAAGTGATTAAAAGTGGGTCTTGACATAAGAGTTAAACCCATGATTATGATGGTCAAAGTGTGTATGTGCTTATAATAATTGAAATTTACATGTTAAATCTATCATTACTTGAGGTATGAAATAGATGACATGTTAACTATTATGGTAGCCCAAAAGATGATGCTCACTAAGTGTTTAATAATGTGCCTAAATGAGTCTTGTAAACTTGTTAGTGCATTCGTATGTGTCAATTGGTGATTTGACTTTTAAAAAGTCAAACCGACCTATGATAGAGTTCAATAAGAAAAGTGGTATAAAGGTTCATAAGGTGTGAAGGTCATGATCTAGAATGACTAATCTAACCACCTTGTGGATACTTGTGAGGACCGGGAGTTTGGTTTGATTTAACACGCTCAGGTCAGACCAGCAATAACACGATCGTGCGGAATCCGATAATGATGTAGGGGAGAGATAGACAACATAGACACCGTTCAATGCATTCATTCTCATTGGAGTTGTTGATTCATACAAAGTTCCAGAGAGAATTTGCAAGAGCTCCGCCAGAGGTGTCAGAAACAGATGTCTCAAATGAGAACCAAGACCCTCTATTTATAGGCGTGCTCCATCCGGGAGAAAGCACAACCCGTCCGGATGACTATGTCCATCTGTTCGGATGGACTCCATCCGTTCGGATGGACTCCATCCGTTCGGATGGACTTACAAAACTTCTAACTTTGTGTTTTGTCCCAGATATGATACAAAACTATACATTGACAACAAACAGGTTAATATAGACTAAATACAGATGAAAGCTACAGACATATGCCTCTACAGACTCCCCCTTGGATGTAGCTACAGTCTTTCTTCCTGTATAGTCTTGAACATGCCTTCCTGTTGCGTCTTCTATCTCTTGCTTTCCTCCTCCTCTATTCTTTCCTTTCTTCTTGCATTCTCTATCTCAACGATCTTACAACATTATTCCACCATTCACGATAAACTGGATCACCATCTCGAGCTTTAGACCATCTTGGAATCTTTTTCTCTTGAGACTCGATTGGTGTTTGATCAGTTTTAGGCCATTTCAACTTCCAGCTTGCCCGTTGAGCAGCTTTAGCTCTTATCTCTTTCATCCTTTCACTACGACGTTCATTCTTCATGAATTCTTCAAGCTCAAGATCTCTAAACTTTGACTCCCAGTAACGTCCAGAATTGATGTCTTTCGCAAAACAGACATTTACCAACTTCTTGTACTGTTGAGCTTGAACTTTGTCAGGTTCATTATAGACGATCTTGTTAAAGAATAAGCATTCTATGTCTTTCTTTGAGCAATTGACCAGCCACGTGGGATCTAACACATGAATGTGCCTCCAGTCACCTGCCTTTGCATCCAATAACATAATCACAGCTTCACATGTACTCGGATTGAAGATCCAGCCTTTAAATTCTTTGTAAAAGTCTTGTTCCATTTCATGTACAGGCATGTTCTTCAAACACCTTGGTCGTCTGATTTGAAGTACGATGTCTTTCTCACCAGTGTTAGGATCAATCTTTACTATCTACTTCGGTTGGTGTGGTTTCCAATCAGGAAAATTTAACTTTTCTTGTTGCTTTATATAATCCCACAACCTTTGCTCGTGACATTTAACCTCAGACCCGCAGTAGTACTACTTGATGTTCTTTGTCTTCACTAGTTCCTCTACATCCCACCAAGGTAGAGTTTTTATATTTGACAGGAATTCAAAATACTGTACCCCAAACTCTCGCTTGATTGCATATACTTTCAGATCTTCTAAGTACTCCCATGATAGAATATCCCCAAGAGACTTATCTGGATGCCTCATGAAGAACTTTAGTGGTCTCTTAAACTTTATCTCCTCGGGCATCACTTTAAACCATCTCTTCCTCTTTTCCAAAAGATCTTCTTTAGAAACAGTTTCAGGAACACTTTCAGTAGCAATTCTTTCAACCACTTTCCTTCTAACTTCATCTTCATTGTGAGATCGAAAAAGTTCATCAAAGGTAGGAAAATCATCATCTCGACCAGTATAATGAAATGGAATGTCCTGGTCAGAATCTGATCCCTCCTCAATGATTACATCATTAAAGTTATCAGCTTCATTCACAAACTTGAAAGTATACTCCCGTTCTGGAGTTGGTGGAATCTCTTCTTCAACATCAAACTTAAATTTATCTTCTTCCATATCCGAACTGTCTAACATGGACTCCCTAGTCCAGTTTTCTACTAACTCTCCCTCTTCCTCAGTATGATTCAAGTAAATAACTTTAGGAAGATTTAGGAATACCTGATGAATATCAGCATGTTTGTTTGGTTCCAGACGAAGACTCCCACTGATGTTGATCTTCTTCTCTTTGCTCATTCAGTTCATCATTCAAGAATCTTCAATAGTACTTGGACCTGATGGCTTTGTAATCAACAAATCACTAGCACCATCTTGATCATCATCATCACCCTTATCATCCTTATCATTTTTGTTGTCTTTGCCTTTCTTATCATCTTTATCATCATCATCTTCATCTTCATCTTCATCTCCAAACATCTCATTCAATTCTTTATCATCATCAACAATTTTATACTTGTTCAACTTCGCTTTCAATCGATGACATTCAACCTCAATTCTTCTAAGACTAGCCCATTCACTATGAATCACATCCTTTACTTCTCCAATGGGAATAATAGCAAGATTCACTTCAATATCTTCCTCAACCTCTACCTCTGCGTCTTTCATTTCAACATCATTAACATTAACTTCAACGTTAGAAACATTTACCTCTGCATCAGGTTGTGGTTGCTTTTGCTGGCTCGTCGAACCAAGAATTTCTTCTTTATCGATCACAAGACCTTTTCTTTTGTCTTTAAGTGCTTCAGCAGCCTCTTTAGCATCCTTTTTCTCTTTCTCCATCCTCCAAGCCTCAGCTCTTTGGATTTTTATTTCGTTGTAAGTTGCTTGAACATTAATACCAAGAATATTCTCTATCACAACATACAGCATATTGAGTTGTTCATCTTTAACTTCCTTTTCTACTCTCACACTTCTAAGTCTTTCTTTAGGATTTCATTTGCACTTGTAGAAGATACTTGCAGATCAGCATACATCTCCATCATTGTTTTGTTAGACTCATCAATTGCTCTGTATTGAGCTTCAACACTCATAATCTTTTCTGCTAGCTCTTCAACTACATATGTCAGCTCTTCAACTTCATTTTTCAAAGCAACGTTCTATGGTTCAACATCTTTGAGCTTTTCTTTTGCAGCTTTGAGTTCTGCTTCAGATTCAGTTTCAGCTTTCTCCAAAATACTTATCTTCCTTTGCAAAGCAATCACCTTCGCATCATTAAACATATCACCAAAATCTTCTAAGCCCACTGGACCAACACCAAGATCAGAAGGAACCTTTGGAAACCCGTGACTTGAACTCTGTGGAGTTGGAGGTTTCTTTGTTGCTGATGTTGGTTCTTCTATAGACTTTGGTTGTTGTTCAGGAGTCTTTTCACGTTCTTCAGAAATAGGAATTGATTGTTGAACATGTGAAGGTGGAGGTGTTGCCATTCTAGTTCCAGTGATCTCCACTTCGATGCTTTCAACTCTTTCAAACTCTGGAACTTGTTGAGGAATAGAAGTTATATCTTTTCTATCTTTGATTCTTCTTGATACTTCTCCAGTTGGACGTGCTTTACGCTTCCTAATCCCTTTCTTTTTCATCTTTTCTTTCTCAGCTGGTGTTGGCTCGTAAGTAGCATCTTCCTCATCTGACGCTTTCTTCTTCTTTGGAGTTTTCTTTAGCTTGAACTTTCCACTAATGTAAGAAGTAGGTGCTATTTGTGTAGGATCAATGTCGCTTTCTGTCTCACTAGAATCAGTGTGCACCTCTCCTTCAACAACATTTTCATTCAACTTTTCACCAGCATCAACTTCAACATTCTCAGCAGTCTTTTCAGCATCTTTAGCACCTTGAGTAGTAGATAAGCTTTCATAATCAGCAAATGGCATCTTCAGAAGATCAACTCCTTGATTAATCACTTCTTTTGGCGGAATCACAGGCTCATCAACCAAATGAGGTGGTGATTTCTTCTTCTTTGTATCTGCAACATAAACATTAACATTTTCAGTAAAAAATTCAAATGATTTATCTACCAACTTTTGTGGTGATTCCTGCTTCTTTGTTTTACCCTTTATAACAACTTTCGGCGTTGTCACTTTCGGTGTTCGCTTCCTCGACTTTTCTTCTTTCATAAACCATCATCTGAGCTTTTTAAGAACAAGCGGCTCCATTCTCTTTGTCTCATTATCCGAATTACTATCGGCATGCCTCCATTTATCATCCTTAGGAGCTTCGTAATCTGGTTTCTTAATAGAAGCGAACTTTTTTCTATACTTCGGCTCATTTTCCTTCTTCACTCCTTTATAAACATCTAAACGCTTCAATGTTTCACTATCCAGATGATCCAACGGTAATTCATCACTGTCATCTTTCGGCAAATTCTGCACTTGATCATCTATGAGCACCTGCACGAACCTTGGATATTGGACATATTTTTCTCCTTTAATGTTGTCCAACATGTGATTGAATATGACTTGTGAAATATTGTAGGGTCTGTTGAGGACTAAGCTTGAAATGATGTTCATGATATAATCCGAAGCTTGATCATAAGCCCCCTTCTTATGCCCTAAAGCATGTATCACACGGTGCACTGAGAACTTATAAGGTTTGCAAAATTTTGACTTCGTGAAGGCTTGATCATTAAACCCAGCATATCCAATTCTTAGCCATAAGCCTTTGCACAAACGTTCTAAACCAATGATGGGATCTTCATCCTTATCCTTTAAGTCTAACACTATTCTCACATCTCCCACTGTGATCTTCACAGGAATATCCACGTCCTTGTTGTTTTCATCCTTGATCCTCACTGCAGAGTGAATTACCTTCTCATCCTCGATGTAATGAGCACATTCCAGAAAAATCTAACATGTGATCCGTAACACTTATGTCTATATGTTAATGCCTTGTAAATTCTACTATCCTTCAAGAATGGCACTACCTCTTTGAACGGTTGGATGTTTGGATAGTTCTCATCCAAAACACAACATATGTTATGTTTATTATGAAAATCAGAAGCTTTTGCCTGCAAAAATTTTAATATTAGAATATGCACGTTTTCGAGACACATAGTACACAATGAAAATTTCCAACACTTGAAAATTTTGCTAACACTTTTACACTCTGCAGTTCATCCGGATGGACTTGGTCCGGATGGGAATGGTCCGAATGGCAAACGTTTTGAATGGGAAATGGTCCGAATGACCATTCGACCGGATGGAAAAATAAACAAGAATGTATCATGGTCCAGATGGTCATTCGTCCGGATGACAACATAAACAAGATTGAATGATGGTTCGGATGGTCATCCGAGTGACAATGAAGAATTATTCAAGAACATTCAAACACATCAATTCAAAACTTTTAAGTTTTTGCAAAATTGAACTCAAATTCTCTTAAAAATATCGTCGATTAAGCCTAATCTAAATTCAATTTCTCCAAAAATTGTCTAATGAGCCCTAGATTTAGCAAAAACCCTTGTCGGCTGTTCGGCCTGTCGAATGGATCTAAGTTCAAATCTAAGCATGTTTTGATGAAATTGGAATCGTAAACTCTTAAATCTAAGGCCGATGAACAAATATCTATTATTAATTTCACTAAAAACCAACAAACAAGGCCTAGATCTAAGTATTCATGATGTCAGCGATTCAAATGTCAAAAAAACGAGTATTAAACATTGAAATCAGAAGAACTTACCTTCACCATAGTGAAAGTTGTGCAAACCAACAAACCTATGTAAGAGATTCGGCAAAATAACGACTCAGAATCAAAGTATGAATAGAGAGAAAAATTGACAGAGTGTCGGATGGCTATACGATCAAATGAGAGAACTGATGATCGAATGGCCTTATATAGGCAACGAATGGCCATCCGTCTAGATGGCAAACCATCCGGATGGCATTTGGTCCGGATGGCTTTCCAAAACCAAATTTTTCATATTTTTAAACTTTTCGCCATTTTTATCAGATTTTAACGTCCACTCAAGTATCCAGATCCAAGTTAATGACCCTGGTTACTCGATTTGTCGACCAAGTCCAAGTTAATAACCTTGGTTGACCCGATTTCAAACCATCTGACTTTTTTGAGCAAAATTTCAACTTTTTCTGAAAATACAAGTTTCAAATTAATGAACTTGATTAACATTTTAAGTTTTCCAACATTCAGATAAGCTCCCAACCCAGTCGTTCAGCAAAATTTTCTCTGCATCACATCTGAGATTCTGAAGATCAGCTCTCCACAATGGTTTGTCAAACATAATGCAGAAATAAAATCTTTTTTGTATTTTAAAAAGTTTATGTAAAAACACACTGAAAATCTTTTTGGTTTAAAGCTAAAATGAAATTACAAGAAACTATTTACAAACATACTTTTGTGAGCTGTGTTAGAGGATCATATCAGCTACCGACATGTCACTAGCACTGTTGAGCTTATTACACTTTAAGTTTTAAACGATTCACCTAGATTGTCGATATACTGATCCACTTAAATTCTCACACAGAGTTCAACTGATTCAGGATACGCATTTAGTGTTTTAAGAAGTTAACTTATTCGTGTGTCCCACCTCAGAATATACTCTCGTATCCAGATTCCCTATATTCAGTCTTACAGGTGAATATAATATAATGATATCTGTTCTCTGGGTAGTGCGAGACCATGAGAGCTCAGGTTAGAACTTCCGTTCAGACAGAGAGATGATGGATTGACTTTGGATGTGTCCCACTTAGGGATCTTCTTTACAACAGCACTTGATTTGTATCTTTCGATATTTATCATTTTTTATGCTGAGGGAAAGGTTTTTATTTAAAGCGTATAAAGTATTATATGAAGACTAGGCCATTGCTTCCGCAATATCAAAAGTTCTGATATAATACCCCAGATATCACTAAGTATATAGACCTCGTATCTCAGAAACAGGAAATCTTTCAAACAAGATTTCAGGGGTTACCTATATATCCGAGAGATGTTCCCCATGAAATAAGCAATATATGATTTAGGTTTAAATCCCGAAACAGCTTACTAAATGTGTAAAAACCTATCGACACATCATCAGTGAGACCGTTTGCCGCTTTTAAACTTTACACATCTTTAGCGTACCATGACAGTCTAGCTGATGAACTATCATTTCCTCTTTTTACACTAACTCTTTTTGGAATTTCTATTGTTTTTTACATTTTGAAATTTCTATTGTTTTTGTATTTTACATTTTTTAATGTTTTTGGATTTTCTATAAACTATCTCCTCCTAAAGACCAAAACATCTAAAAATGTGACAAACCAGAGCAGATTGCTTCCCAACTTCCTCTGCTTTGGATTGTTCATCAACGCCAACAATATCTCCCCCTGACGACAAAAGCTTCATACTGTTAAGTTTTAACAGATATTGAAAACGGTTTTTATCAAACGGTTTAGTATGAAGGTCAGCTTTTTGTTCGTCGGTGTGGATTTTTTCAATTCGAATCATCTTCTTCTCGAAACAATCTCAGATGAAGTAATGTCGAATTTCTATATTGTAAGTCCAGAATCACTACAATCAGATATCAAACACCAAACAAGTAGCGGAAATACAAGTGAGATGTGAAAGATTGAAAGTAAGATGTATTGATTCGAAGCAAAACAAGCATCGTCTGGTACTTGATATCGCACAATAGCAAAAGTTTTCCAATGAATCAACAACCTATCAAGACTAAGGATTCCCCTATTTATACATGCATAGGAGATCCTTTTACACTGGGCCAAGCCCATACCCCATAGTCATCAAAAACAACCATACAAGCCCACTACATAGTTCGAACCCAAAACAACTATAATAACCCAAGACAGACGCAAACCTACACTAGTTAATACCCTTACAATATCCCCCTAGGTTTGTGTTGGCTTGGCGTCTTCAGCTTCACTGCTGCCTCCTCTTCTGCTTCTTAGCTTGTTCTTTTTGTTTCCTTTGTAGCTCAGGCAAGATCGGTATATTCCTTCCCACATAAGGACTGAACAGCTGTGTTTCAACTCTCGTGATGCCCTGGCCATAACTTAAAGCTCATAATCTGGGCCACAGCTCCTGTCCAGCTTTTGGCACACACCTCGTACTGAGGATCACTCTGAATCTGTGACTTAGCTAAGAGATTGATGTCATTCTCACCAAAGCACATCAAATCTCGAGTATCAATGAACCTGTACTCAGCATCATCACACACAATCACAGCTTGACCAGAGATAGGATCGTACATCCAAAATTGAAAGTTCTTCAGAGAATTATCAGGAAGCTCCTTCTACAATGGCATAGTATTCGTCTGTTTAGTAGCAGGCCACTTCACAATCTTATATGGCTTTCCTGTGGCAGGATCCAATACATCTTCATCTTCTTCAATGGTAGACTCAGCCAACTTCATATCTCGAAAATTGACTCTAGCCTGTTGCTGTAGTCTATTATAGAAATTAACTCCAATCTTGCAATTTGGATTCTTGACTTAATCATGAAATCCAGCATTGCTCAGTTCTCTCAAATCAACTGGCGTCAAGGAGTTGAAATCTTCAGAGTTATCATAATACTCCACCTCATTATTCTTCCTCAGCATGATAAACATTTCTTTCTCATCGTTGTATGCCCAGCTTTGAATACCCGATCTATTTCCCTTCTTGCTCTTTTTAGTAGTGATCACATATCGATCAGGTTTATCACCAAACTGCAAGTTCCATTCAGCTCCTACATTCCTCATAACCACCATTCTCTTTCTTGGTTTCTGATTCACTGTACGAGGAGTGCTTTCATAGTACCTGTTCATAGCATCCTCGTGCTCTTTCCTTTGTTGCTATCTCTCTTCAGTAGTTGATTCTTTTGGAGGATCAGCAAACTCCTTAGGAAATTTTCCTTGCAGTTTTTGCTTCATATCCATCACTATAGCACTAAGAGCTCCCAGGTTAGTCTCCAACTCATTGATCTTTTGATTCTTAACCACTAATTCTTCCATGAGACTAGCAATCTGAGCATCTTTGAAAATCTTGTCTTCTTCAAGAGTGGAAATTCTTCGCATCAGAATTGTTGTCTCATTTTCTTCAAACAAACCTTCACTATCAGAACTTTCAGCAGTTGCAGCAGTCTCAGGAGTTTCAACTTGTTTTGACTTAGCTGTCGCTTCAACTTAAACAGCAGCTGCTTGCAGTAACTCAGCAGCCCTAATAACATCAGCATCAGATGGACCACTACTTGAACCTTCACCTGGTTTAGGAACGGGCACATACATAGCAGCTCTTTCATTGGCCATGAATTCAATTATTGTTGGGCTCAACTCAGTGGGAATGTAGTTAACTCTGGGTTGTGTGTCACCAATGGGGTTAGTTGTCTCTAAGGTTGTTTGAATGTTTCCCTCACCGCTGAGCCTAGGATCCCTTCTGCTTTGTTTCCTAGGAGGAAGATCAGCGGTAGGTTCTTCCAAAGAATGATCAACAGCAGCAGCTTCCGTTGTAGATACATGTTCAACATGAGGAGGGCTCTTATGAACTGGTTTACTAATCTCTTCAGTTTCTGCTGTAAGGCCTTCATCCATGATCTATGTCTCTGTTTCACTTTCATCAACACGTTCATCTTCTTCTTTATCATCAATCATCCTGTCATATCCAACATCTTCCTCACTTTCAATACCAGTCAGTTCTACGTTCTCAATCGGCTCTTGAACACCAACAGGAGCTTCAATTATCTCTACATCATGATCTTCAGCCACAATAGCATTTATCTAAGTCGGTGCTGCTTCTTGAATCTCAGCAAAAATTCCAAAATTTTCTAATGCGTGCATGTTTTCGTACTTGACCCTAACATTATCTCTAGACCTTTGGTTTATCCATGTAAATACCAAATGATTCATCATCTTGGCATCATAGGTCTTCACAGTGACTGGAAACTTAGGATACTTCTTTTCTAAGATCATATGTATAAATATTGGGAACTTATACAAGTACTTCTCATTCAATGTCTTCACATTTGCAAACATATCATCAAAGACACTTTTTGAGTAGTTATACTTCCATCCTTCAACCACCGATACCACTGCAGAAGTTTTCTTCAATGTCAGTTTGTCAAGACCACTCTTGTTCCCACTAATGCATACCAGATAAATATAAGCCAGAAGTCTCCAGTATGGATGCAACAACTTCTTGATTGTGGGAGGAGGAGTCGCTCCCTCATAGCTCATTTTGACCAAAATATCCATGACCTTTTCCTTTGAATACTCTGTTGGATCATCAGCTGCATCTCCGAATAGCAACACATCACGTATATCTTGTTCACTAACTGAAACTTCTGTACCCCGAACCTTTGACTTGATCACCGAGTCACCTTTGTTCATCCTCTTTTCCCATGCTGGAACATGTGGACCTTTTGCTTTCTTTCCTGTATCTGCATAAAATAAAAACATATCAATGCGGACACACATACGTTAATCTTAAAAATTTCTGAGTTTGACTGTAAACTTGGTCAAACTAAGTCAACTGAAATATTATAATTTTAGAACCCTTAAAAATAAAACACACAGATACGTTTTGTTTAAAAGAATTCACAAAAATTATAATATAAACAGTTAACAGACTCACTGTGTAAACATGGCCCAAAAGGATTGGATCAGGCCCAACAAATAATACCTTGTGCGATTGAGAGTCTCTTGTGCGATTAGGCAGATCTTGTGCGATGGCAATTTTGTAATAAAACACACAAAGCCAATCGCACAAGACCAGTCAACAAGGGTCAAACGCACAAGACCTGGTCAACTCAGGTAAAACGTACAAGATTCAGTCAACGGAAGTCAAACAAACTTTCAATCGCACAAGATTTTAAAAGACAAGGGCAACACAGTCTTTTCACACAAAATCTCAGGGGCAAAACCGTCCATCCCCAGCTTGTGCGATTCACTCTGACGGCGCGTGAAGTTCACTCGCCGTCTCCGGTCATCTTCTCCGGCGAAAACTGAACATTCTGCCGACCAACTAGGGTTTCAAAGCACCGTTTTCCGACTGAATCTTAGGGTTTTAAATCATTTTTTCAGTCAAAACCAGTATAATAACACATCATAAACCCTAATTTTTCTTTGATTTTATCATCAAAATCCTTCTTAACAAACCTTATCATCATTCAATCAATAATCTAAGCAAACCTAGTTTCTCACCTTTCAGAAACGATCTACAAGCACAGATTCAAGAAAGATTTAAGTAGAAGAACTGACCTTTTGATTTCCCTTTATCACTAGCCATGATTGCAGATGATGAAGAATAGACCGTGAACTTGTGCGATCGGAGATTGGAAGGATTTTGAGAGAAAATAGTTTTCAAAATCAAAGATATGAAAAGTCTCTCAAACGCACAAGTCCCTAATACCCTAACCAATCAAATTTTTCAACCAAGGGG
Source organism: Helianthus tuberosus (assembly GCA_030545235.1). NCBI lineage: Eukaryota > Viridiplantae > Streptophyta > Magnoliopsida > Asterales > Asteraceae > Helianthus > Helianthus tuberosus. The sequence goes on from CM060389.1 coordinate 61,068,942, forward strand.
GCCCACCAAGTCTGCGGTGGGCCCAGCCGTCATTCTATACTTCCTTTTGTTTACCGATTGAGTATGATGAAAAGTGTTTTGGATTTTGTGGGGCCCACCAAGTTTACGGTGGGCCCAGTTCAGATCCCGAGGATAAAATACCTTTTAAAATCTTTGTGCAAAGGATATTTTATGAAAATTCGGTCTCCCTCGATTCATGACAACACGGCCACAAGTTTTTATAAAATTTAAAATAATGACTAAATATTTACTCAAAAATAAATAATTACACAAAAGAGATAATATGAAATATTTACAAGCAACACAATATCTTACACACCATTTTTGCATGCACTTTTCTTACGGGATCAAATCACAGAGTTTCGGGCTAGACTACACTTATCAACACTAATTTACTCTGGTAGATCCGAGCGATTGCCAGTATGTTTTTCCTCTTAAACTTATCTCCCTAGGCTTTTATCAAATAATGGACTGCAACTTATTTATCATGTTTTCCATTTTAATTAATATGAACACTCAAATCAATCACGATCAAATCCTGGAATTTTAGATTTGAACAGGCTATCATACGAGTAGTTTCCCTACCACATATTTCACAAGCCCATTCGAAAGTTCTGAAACCTTGACTGGACTGGATTGAGAAAAGAACAGAATGGATCAGCGGAGATGGATATAATATACAAATCAAATGAGATTTTCTCAGTTTGATATAGGTTTTTTATTTTGGGGTTTCTTTTGGGCACTAGAGGGCCTCTTTCGGGTGTATATGATCCACAGAGCGACAACGTACAGCTAGGTCTTTGCTCACGCAAAACAGAAGCCGACGTTGCCTAGCACCTCCAGGTCTTTGCTCACGCAAAATAGAGGAGATACACGAGTTCTTTAGAAAAGATTTCAGAACTAGAACGAAATTGTGTGTATCGGGACATCACACACGCATTCAAATAGCCATGTCCTAATTCCAAGTGAACGTTCTTTCCTGAGGTAATAGAATAAATTAGTGTTCTACACAGTACCAGTCAAAGAGTCCAGCCATCAGGATAAAGTCTACCAGCACATCACTCTGGAGTCAGGCCATTTCAATATTGGTCTTACATGAGTCAGCCTTAATCCACATAGTGAAAATTCATTTCATTTCCCGGTTTGTAGCCAAGGCATGGAAAAAGCAAAGAACTATTTTTGTATTTTTCTGATTTTTTAATGTTTTTGTATTTTTCTGATTTTTCAATGTTTTTGTATTTTTTTGAGAGACTACATCCCCCTAAATTTTTGCTTAAAATGAAAGAAACGCTATTTTAAGAAACGATGAAAAATATTTTTTGTGTGACCGTGGTCAATCCTCGAATTCGACCATTTTGAGAAGTTCGAGAAGTGCAAGAAAACGTGCTTTATCAACCGGTTTTGTAAAAATATCTGCGACATTGTGATCAATATGAATTTGTTCCATTTTAATTAAACCCTGGTTGAAAAAATCATGAATAAAATGAATTTTTATGGCAATGTGCTTGGTTTTTGAAAAATACACCGGATTTTTCACTATTTGGATAGCTGCATCATTGTCACAATAAATGGGAGTTTGGGAAAAATTCAAACCGTAGTCCACCAGCTGGTATTGAATCCAGATAACCTGTGAGCAGCAGGCTGAAGCGGCAACGTATTCCGCTTCTGCAGTAGATAAAGAGACAGTTTGCTGCTTCTTGCATTGCCAAGAGATGAGGCGATCCCCCAGAAACTGGCATCCAGCTGACGTAGACTTCATGTCTTGACCAGTACCTCCAAAATTGTTGTCAGAAAAAGCACACAAATCAAATGGAGACTCTTTTCGATACAAAAGTCCAAGCCGAGGACTTCCCTTAAGATATCGAAAGATTCTCTGAACAGCTTTAAAATGAGAAAGTTTAGGAGCAGCCTGATAGCGAGCACACTGACACACAGCAAACATGATATCTGGTCTACTGGCTGTCAAATACATCAACGAGCCAATCATCGACTGGTACAGTGTAGCATCAACAGCTTCCCCTTCCGTATCTTCTATCATCACTGGTCTTTCTGCTATAGGAGTGTTTGAAGGTTTGACATCTTGAAGTTTGAATTTAACGAGAATATCATCGACATATTTTCCCTGATGGACGAGAATTCCTTTGGAATCCTGTCGAATCTGCAGACCCAGAAAGAAACTCATTTCTCCCAATGCACTCATTTCAAATTGCTTCTTCATAACTTCTTCGAATTCCATGCACAGTGCATCACTAGTGGAACCGAAGATGATGTCGTCCACATAGATATGCACCAAGATTTGATCCTCCCCTACTTTTTGAATGAACAGTGTCTGATCAATCACACCCCGAGTGTATCCATGAGCGAGCAAATACTCTGTCAGAGTAGCATACCAAGCACGAGGAGCCTGGTATAACCTATATAAATCCTTATCAAGCTTATACACGTGACGGGGACACTGTTTGTTCACAAAGCCCGGTGGCTGTGACACATAGATCTCTTCTTTTACTTTGCCATAGAGAAACGCCGTCTTGACATCCATTTGATAGACCTTGAATCCCATGTAGGATGCATATGCCAGAAAGATTCTGATTACCTCCAGTCGAGCCACGGGAGCATACACTTCAACGTAGTCAAGGCCTTCTATCTGTCTAAACCCTTGAATGACCAGTCTTGCTTTGTTTCTAACAATCACTCCGCTATCATCTCTCTTGTTGCGATAAACCCATCTAGTTCTGAGTGATTTCTTTCCAGCAGATAGAGTAACTAACTTCCATACTTTCAGTTTTTCAAACTGATTCAACTCGTCCTGCATCGCATCTACCCAGCTAGGTTCCAAAAGAGCCGCATCAGTTGTCTTTGGCTCGATTTGAGAGATAAAACATGAAAACAAGTAGTTGTTTATAATTCCTGACTGACTTCTAGTCAACACTCCCGCCTCTACTGGTCCAATAACATTTTCGATGGGATGATCACGCTGGACACTGGTAGGAATAGCAACTTCTGGTGCAGATCCAGTTGGAGTGTTGGTGCACTGAATGTCTGCTGACTATGTCTTTATCGAGTCTTAGGTCTAGATAGGTTAGATTGGAGTTTGGAATTGAAAAAGTGTCCTAATATTGTAATTCCGCTCGAAATGACATTTATGTCATTTCAAGCGAAATCGGGATATGTGCTGATTCCGCTCCAAAATGTAACTAGGTGATTCCGCTCCAAATGAACATAGGGGTTCTACTTGAACCATTTCGAGCGGAATCAGGAGTCCTATATATAGGTATCAGTTGTTGTCACTTGTAACAGTTGGAGCGAAATCAGGTCATGGTGTAGGTGTCGAATTGCTGTCAAAATTCGTTCAGAAACACATGTAAAGACTTGCAATCAGTAACAGAAAGAAGTTAAAAGGATACTAGCTGTTGTGACTTTGTTTACTTTGATTCTGCCTCTGTAAATGAAGATGAACTGCCTTTACTGACTGTTTAGGGTCATGCACACGGTCCAACAAGTGGTATCAGAGCTCAGGACGAGGAGTTCATACCATAGCAGCTTTATTCTACCGGGTTTTCTTATTTCTACTCACTTCTTCTCATACTTTTCTGATTTGAACTAGTTCTAGCGGTTGAAATGATCTGATTTTCACGTATATTGTGTAAAACATAGTATTAACAAACCCTACAAAGAATCAGATTAAAACTCGGAATAAAAATGGTAAAAATGACCTATAAACCTGATTCCGCTTGAAAGGTTATTCGCAGATTCTGCTTGAGATTTAATCTAATTTCGCTCAAAGAAGTAGATTCCGCTTGAACTTCTTGTATTCTCAAGCGAAATCAGAATAAGTCATATTTAGCTTGAAATATATTTCTGATTCCGCTCGAAATCAGGATACTCTCTTATTCCGCTTGAAAGTAAAGTCTGATTCCGCTTGAAATCAGACTAAATCAGGTTTCGCTTGAACTTTCTGATCTAGCTTGAAAGATTTTTGTGATTCCGCTTGAAGAGATTTCACTTCAAGTGATTTCGCTCGAAATTACTGTTTTTCAAAACTTAAAATTTTTCTAAGTGTTTGACTGATTTTTCAGGTACGTGCAAGATGGATGATTTCAATCCGTTTTATGATGCCTTTGCTTTTGCTGGAAACGGTGGAAATTATAATTCGAACGACACGACAAACAACACCAATGAGAACACACCGAATACAAAGAAAAGTTTATCGGATGCTCTAAGTGTAGAAAGTGCTTTCGAAACTTATAACAAACCCCCGAAGTTGATGGCTATCGAAGAATATAGTCGGTGGGCCAAGAAGTTTGAAGATTGGTTGATGGCTTTTGCATATCCTAGCTGGAAGAGTCTAAAGAATGGATACGTTGATGGAGGCAAAACTGGTGAAAGTTTGACAACTTCTGATGAAATAGATTCATTTGTTGCTGAGCAAAAATGCATCGCACTGCTATTTCAATCTGTTCGAGAAGATATAATATCTTTGATCGAGTACACAAGTTCTAAAGATCTTTGGGAAAAGTTGAAAAATAAATGTTTGGGAAGTGCTGAAATAGTGAAAAACAAAAAGAAACTGCTTAGAAAAGAATTTGATTTATTTGGTAGTTTAAAGAATGAATCAGTTTGTAAAATGATTGAGAGGTTTGGGCATCTAAAGCTGGAGCTAGCGAGACATGAAATTTTCTATTCTCAAGATGAACTGGTCGACAAATTGTTTGATTCATTGCCAGATGAGATGGATTGGCAATACTATGCCTTGATGCTGAAGAATACAATCAAGCCGCCAGAAGTGTTGACTGTAGATTTGCTGATTGAAAGACTAGAGAGTCACGAGCTGGAGTTAAGGAAAACACACAAAGTCAATCACTCGTCTTATCAACAAAACTTGGATTTGTATTATCCAAAAAGCATGATGCCGAAGAATACATCTCCTAAGACAGCTTTTTCTGCTGAGAATTCCAACATTTCAAACAAAGAAAGTCAAAGCAGTGGATTTCACAGTGGTTCTTCATCACATTCAAGTCAATCAGATGCAAAGAACCTATTTCAATGTAACATCGTTGTAGACTTAAAGAACGCTCAAAACTTCAGCGAGGAGTCGGCAAAGCAATAGATGGTTTTCTTAGCTTCTGTGCTAGAATCGTATGAAAGTCTTGTAGCAGGGAAGATAGGCAACACCAACCTGACAAAAGAAGACTACGATCAGATAGATCCTGAGGAGATGGAATTGATCGATATAAGGTGGTGTATGGCCAGTGCAGTTCGTCGGGCACAGCGTTTCATGGAGATAACCGGAAGAAAGTCTATTGGTGGACCATCTACCAAGTTAGGCTTTGACAAGTCTAAAGTGACATGCTTCAAGTGTAAACAGAAAGGTCACTTTAAGCGTTAATGCCGAAATGCGTATGCTGATGAGTCTGAAAACCCGTTCAGAGAAGATTACTTCAAGAAGGCGATTTATCATCAGAATAAATCAGAACCACCGAGAATGAAGCAGCTTGAGGATAACAAAGAGAAATCTAGAGCTCTTGCGGTGATTCATGACGATGAAGGTTTCGATTGGAGTGAGTTGTTACCAGAGGAGGATGCGGTTGGATATGCATTCATGGCAAAATCTGAACCTAAACCTTGGAAAGATACCAGACCTGAAGAAACGAGGTATGCTTACAGGAAGATGATAGCTCAACAAAAAAATGATCAATATATCTGCTATCTATTGTGAAGCAAAGAGAGCGAGGAGATGGGATCCAGATAGAGAATGTTATCTTGACCCCAATGGAAACATTGCTATTGATCATACCACTCTTGATATGGAAACCATAATCAAAGAAATGAAACAAGAAGATGATTATTGGCAAAGAAAATGGTGGGGAAGCGAAGAAGAGAAAGAGAAAGAAGAGAAGGAGAAAGAAGAAAAAGAGAAGTCAAAGAAGGTTGATACTGGAATCATTGACACGACTCAAGAGTTGAATGCTGAAAACATGGGAAAGATGGCTGACAAGGTACTCGCTGCTAAGGCACTTGAGGTAGACTCTAAATCTGTCTTAGGGTCTAAAAGCCAAGTCAGTACAAATGCGTCAACGACGGAGTCAGGTAAGAAAGTCAATGGTGATGTTGACTGCAAAAATTGCATCAAAGAATGCAAAGTTTGTAGTACAAACACTTATCTCAAAGGTAAGAAGATTGATGATCTGACTGCTAGAGTCCGAAGTGTTGAGGACCAGATCCTTAACCGTGATAAAATGTTGAAAGCTTCAAACGACAGAGTAAAAGAATTAACTAACAAAATTGAAAATGATAAAATTGACCAAGAAAAGGTTAGGAAAGAAAATGAGAGGTTAGTTCTTGAAAATCGTCAGATTACTGAAAAATTTGAGAAGCTTAAAAGCACGGTTAAAGATATTGATGATAGAAATGGTAAAACATATAAAGAAAATTTTCACTTGCAAAGTGTTTTGAGGATTAAAGAAGAATTAATCAATAAATAATTGGATGAGATTGCTAAATTGAAACTTCAATTTGAAGAAGCTAAAATTGAGAATGAGCGTATCAATTTGAAATTGAACAGTTACAACTCTGCAAGCTTTGTTTTGCAACACATTGTTCCCAAACCCATCGGGAAAAGCAAAGCAGGCGAAGATGTATACTGTGATGGAACTGGGGTCGGGTTTCATAAAGTTCCACCACCAGTTCTAGACAATTATTCGAAAAAGCAATCTGGGTTGCTTAATCTTGAAGATGAAAATGAAGTGAAACTTCCTGATTCAATTGATGTTACAATTTCTTCATCATCATCTGATGATAGTGTTCAAACTGAGATTGTTAAAGGCATGGCTGAAAGTGTTCTGGATAGTGATTCAGCTGAAGATGATGGATGTTTCTTGAACAAATACATTATGAAACAAAAATCCAAAAACAACTTAAATGATGAACCTAATTTTGTCATGTACAAGATGTCGGGATCTGATAAGTTGTATTCGGATTCTGAGTTTCCTCTGGAGAATGTTAATATGAACAAGTTGAAAAATGTTTTCAAACTGGTTGAAATCGATTTGTCTGAAGTAAAAAGTTTAAAACAAACAAAAAGGCAAATGAATTTTGAGAAAGATAAAGCTTACTACAAGAAACCTGTAGTTCCACCACGTTTTTATAACAACAATCGAAACAATTGGTCGGGTGGATATCAGGGTGGTAAGAACTATCAAAGGAGAAATGTTCAAAACAAGAAATTTGTTGAGAAGAAAGTGTTTGTGAACAGTTCAAGTTCACTTTCTGATGAAGAGAACAAGATTTTTTTCGAAATCAAATGAAGAGTTCTTTGAGGAAAGGGCCTCACAACCTCAGTCTGAAGGCACAAGTTGGGTAGTTGATACTCATACATGTTTTAGATGCAAAAAAGTTGGTCACACTGCAGGAAATTGCACCAACTTCAAGCCTAAGACTGAAGTTGTTGAGAGTCAAAAGAAGAAGGTTGATGCTAAAGGCAAAGCTCCAATGGTTGTTGAGAAAATTTTGAAAAATGAGAAAACAAAAGTCAAAATTGAACCTGTTAAGAATGTGGTAACTAAAAATGACAAATTTTACAAACGGGTTGCATCATTTCAACAAACATGGAAGCCAAAAAGTTCATCTAAACCAAAGGTTTCAGAGTCAGAAAAAAAAATTGTCTTCTACCACACCGGTAAAGATGGATGTTCCTTTGGATTATTATGAAAAATCGGAGAAACAAACTTCTACTCCACCAGAGAAGAAGAATGGTCGAAAGAAAAATCAACCAACCGGTCAACTTAAAATAGATGAGTTTTTCTTATATAAAAAGGTTGAGGTTGGATCAGAAGAAAGTTTAAAGATGAATGATAAAAATTTTCCGCCACTTTACACTACAAAATCTCACATTAAAGTCCAGTTACCTGAGTCGAAAGAGGCTTGGGTAGCATCAAAATCTCACTAAAAATTTTGGGCTTGCCGGAGCTTCCTAGTTGGTAATTGTGAAGCATGAATCGGCATCTTTATTAAAATGTGTTTTTGAATCAATTTGTGATATGTGCAGGAACTTCCGAGAGCTATTTCACGATGGATTATGGATAGTGGAGCGTCTCGACATATGACAGGGAAGACTGCATTGTTGTACGATGTTAGAAATTTCAATGGTGGTTATGTGGGATTCGCAGGAAACCAAGGTGGTAGAATTGTTGGTGAAGGAACGTTATCCAATGGGATTGTTACGTTTGAAAGAGTTAACTACATTGCTGAGCTAGAGAATAATCTGCTGAGTATCTCACAGATTTGTGACAGGATGTATACCACTCACTTCACAGACAAAGAATGTTTGATCTTGAAACCAGGATTTGTTATCCCTGAAGAATGGATTATCATGAGGGCACCTAGAGTGAATGATCTGTATGTATTGGACATGAGTGTAGCAACTACAACTACTGTTCAAGCACATTGTTTTATGTCTAGAGCAACGGAGAAAGAATCAAGATTGTGGCACCGAAGGATGGGTCATATACATCTTAGAAAAATGAATCACTTGGTGCATAATGATTTAGTTCTGGGTGTTCACATTAAAGGTTTTCATCTGGAAGGGGAGTGCATTAGTTGCATCAAAGGCAAGCAAAAGAAAAAGTCACACCCTAAAAAGCAAGTCAATTCAGTTTCCAGACCTTTAGAGAGACTACATATGGATTTGTTTGGTCCAGTAAACGTCAAAAGTATTACAGGGGATCTCTATTGTCTTGTGGTTACTGATGATTATTCCAGATTTTCGTGGGTATCATTCTTGAAGTCGAAAGATGAAACGTTTGACAGTTTGATGGCGTTGTTCAGAAAGATTGATAATCTGTACCAAAGGCGTATCAGAAGAATTAGAAGTGATAATGGTACTGAATTCAAGAACAACAAGATGGAAGAATTTTGTGATGAAAGAGGTATATTGCATGAGTTTAGTGCTCCGTACACACCGCAGCAGAATGGAGTTGCAGAACGTAAAAACAGGACGCTAATCGAAACGGCCAGAACAATGCTTGCTGATTCAAAGCTACCGATTAATTTTTGGGCAGAAGCTGTTTCCACCGCATGCTATACGCTCAACAGAGTTCTCACTGTCAAGAAATTCAACAAAACATGCTTTGAGTTGATCAATAACCGCAAACCGAATCTGAAGTATCTTGAACCGTTTGGGTCACCCTGTACTGTTCTAGAGCCTTTTGGAAAGTTTGGTCCGAAGAGTATTGAAGGGATATTCATAGATTATGCAAGTCCATTACGACGAGTCTTCGTTCCAAGCTTGAAGCGGATTATTGAAGCTCCCAATGTTGAATGTCAAGGTTATACAATGCCGCCGCAGAATCCTGGAGATTCATGGCGTTATCATTACGACAAGTTGTGGGATTCGTTTGACATGATGGAAGAACAAGAAGAAGAATAAGAAGAAGAAGATTTCTTTGATGAGTTGGATATTTTGCGAGAGTATGAAGAATCGCAGGAAAGGTTTCCAGCTGAGTATTCAAGAAGACCAAGACAAGCTTTAAACGATGATGAAGCAGGTCCAAGCAATGTTGTTGAACATGAAGATGTCCAACAAAATGAAGTTGCTCAAGATAATCAGACGGTACAGAATGATAATCAAGAATCAGAGAACATGCCAGTATTTGATCGTGGTGATTCAGATTCTGAGGGGGAGCAAATTCAGATTTTAGGTCAAACAAATCCAGTCAGTGAACAACGTGCAAATCAGAATGTTACTAATCTGGAAGGCGATGTAGATATTCCAGGCGAAGTGATGCCACGAACTCTTTCATACCATCCAGAGGAGTTGATCATTGGAGAATTGCAAACTGGCTTTCGCACTAGACGTCAAATTGACCAAGGCCTTACTTGTTTTTATTCTACAGTAGCACCTTTACAAACTGAGTTTTCACTTAGTTGTTTTATTTCGCAGATTGAACCGCGTACATACAAAGAGGCGCTAACTGAAGACTCTTGGGTCAATGCTATGCAAGAAGAGTTGAGTCAGTTTGAGAAGTTAGGTGTGTGGAAGTTAGTGGATTTACCTGATGGTCATAGGAAGATAAACACCAAGTGGGTGTTCAAGTGTAAGAGAGACGATAGAGGAGTTGTGGTTCGTAACAAAGCTCGACTCGTAGTCCAGGGTTTCAGTCAGCAGGAGGGGATAGATTTCCCTGAAGTATATGCTCCAGTTGCTCGACTAGAAGCGATCAGAATCTTCCTAGCATTTGCGTCTTGGAAAAACTTCAAAGTATATCAGTTAGATGTTAAATCTGCGTTTCTCTCTGGGAAGGTAAAAGAGGAGGTTTATGTCGGTCAGCCACCGGGCTTTACCAATCCAATCCACAAAGACAAGGTTTATTTGCTGGATAAAGCGTTGTATGGTTTACACCAGGCCACGAGAGCTTGGTATGAGACATTGTCTCAACACCTGCTAGCCAACAGCTTTATTCGTGGAAAAGTGGATGCCACTCTCTTCACCAAAGAGGTCGACGGACATCTTCTGATTGTTCAGATATATGTGGATGACATCATATTTGGGTCAACAAATGAGAATTTGTGCAAAGATTTTGAACAAGTTATGAAGCAGAAATTCGAAATGTCATCGATGGGTGAGATGAAATTCTTTTTGGGACTGCAGGTTGATCAACTACCCAAAGGAATTTTCATACATCAAACGAAGTACGTTCATGATATCTTGGAGAAATTCGGGATGTCAGGTTCTACTCCAGCTTCCACCCCATTAGCAACGAATCATGGGATAAACCCTGATCTCACTGGAGAGAAGGTAGATGAAACGATGTATCGTTCCATGATCAGATCACTGATGTATTTGACAGCTTTAAGACCCGATATTATGTACCCAACCTGCCTCGCAGCAAGATTTCAATCTAACCCGAGAGCATCGCACATGGTAATAGTCAAAAGGATATTACGCTACCTGAAAGGAACTCCATCGTTGGGGTTGTGGTATCCAAAAGATGGCGACTTTATGCTCGAAGGATATTCCGATTCGGATTTCGGATGCTGCAAAGTTAATGCTAAATCAACAACAGCAGGGTGTTAGTTCTTTGGATCATGATTGGTCACCTGGCAATGCAAAAAGCAGACCTCTGTGGCTTTATCCACATGTGAAGCGGAGTATGTATCTGCTAGCAGTTACTGCTCACAGATCTTGTGGATCCAGCAACAGATGCACGACTACGGTTTGCAATTTCTAAACACCCCTATCTTTGTTGATAATGAGGCAGCGATTAACATTACTAAAAATCCAGTTCATCACGCTAAAACCAAACACATTGAAATTCGTCATCACTTCATTCGCGATTGTTTCGAGAAGAAGTTGATACGAATTGAGAAAATCCACACTGACGAACAAAAAGCTGATTTACATACCAAAGCATTTGATAAAACACGTTTTCAATATTTGCTAAAACTGAATGGTATGAAGCTTTTATCGGTGTTGGAGGAGATTATTGGGTTTTGATGAAGGAGATATTGTAGATGATGTTGAGAAGCAATCTGCAATGGTTTGTCGATTTTTTACTTGTTTTGGTATTTAGGGGGAGGTATAGGGTAATATTTCAGAAAATACAAAAACAGTAAAAAATGTCAAAAATACAAAAACATGAGATATTTTCAAAATCCAAAAACAATAGAAAACCAGAAAAGAGCTTGTGTAAAAAGGGAAAATGATAGTACATCGGCTTGACAGTCACAGTATGCTAAAGAAATGGAATGTTTTAATGCATTAAACAGTCTCGCTGATGATGTGCCGATAGGTTTTTACACATTTAGTAGGTTTGTTCGGGATATAAACTTAAATATTTACTTGCTTATTTCGTGGGGAACACTACTTGGATATATAGGTAACCCCTGAAATCTTGTTTGAAATATTCCTTTTTCTGATATACTAGGTCTTTATACTCAGTGATATCTGGGGTATTATTCCGGGACTTCTGCTGAATGGAAGTTCTGACCTAGCCCCCGAATAATACTTTCTGCAATGCTTGAAACATAGCATCACCCTCAGCATAAATGATAAGACAATAAAATTGCTTAGCAATGCTGTTGTAAAAAAGATCCTCTAAAGGGGACACACCCAAAAGTTGAGTCATGATCTCTCTGCTGAACGGTAGTTCTGACCTGAGCTCTCATGATTTTTCATAATTTATTAACCCCTTACAGATATCATTTGTGGTATACTCACCTGTAAGACTGAATATTGGGATCTGGATACGGGAGTATATTCAAGAGGTGGGACACACGTATAAGTTTAACTCTCTAAAATACTAAATCCATATCCTGGACAGATTGAAATGTGTGTGAGAATTTAAGTGGATCAGTATATCGACAATCTACGTGAATTGTTTAATTTTGAGTATGAAAATGAAGCTTAACGGTACTTGTGACTTGTCGTATAGCTGATATGATTCCCTAACACGCTTAATCAAAAATTTGTTTGTAAATAGTTTACTTTCATTGCATTTTAGTTCTGTATTGCAGTTCTAGTTTAGAAGCTTTATTAAAAATCCAAAAAGATTTTGCACTTCTGCTTTATTTTCGACAAACCAAAGTGGAGAGTTGATCTTCAGATTCAATTTGAAGCAGATGTAGGAAGTTTCTGGGCTGGATGATGAGTTTGGAGCTAAAAATGATAAGTCTGTGAAAGTTGAAAAGTTGAAGCCAGTTCATTAACTTGAAACTTGTAATTATTTGAACTTATTTGTTTTCAAATGTCAGTGTGATTTGTCTCTGATCAACCAAGGTCATTAAGTTGGACTTAGTAGATAAATTGAGTAATCAGGGTCATTAATTTGGACCTGAATACTTGAGTGGATGTCTGATTCTGACATGATCATCAAATTAAGTTTGAATGCTAAGTTTGAATTGAAACTCTTATTATCATATATCTTATATTTGGGTAGAGATTATGCAGGAATCTAGTTCCCCATGGCATCAAAACGTCAAAGTTTGAACCAGAATTCAAGTCTCAGCATTCCGAGAGGGGGAGTATGTGAAAGGGGGAGTTCACATTCTGGATCAACCGTCAACGGGGAGACTAAAGATGGAGCCAGGATGAGTTCCTGAACCTGTGAAGAGAGAATTTTTACAATGAGAAGACAAACTTGGAAAGAGACAAAGACTGAAGACTCGATGCCGAAGACTTCGTCAACATCCAAGGGGGAGTCTGTTGGTGCACTGAATGTCTACTGACTATGTCTTTATCGAGTCTTAGGTCTAGATAGGTTAGATTGGAGTTTGGAATTGAAAAAGTGTCTTAATATTGTAATTCCGCTCGAAATGACATTTATGTCATTTCAAGCGAAATCAGGATATGTGCTGATTCCGCTCCAAAATGTAACTAGGTGATTCCGCTCCAAATGAACATAGGGGTTCTGCTTGAACCATTTTGAGCAGAATCAGGAGTCCTATATATAGGTATCGGCTGTTGTCACTTGTAACAGTTGGAGCGAAATCAGGTCATGGTGTAGGTGTCGAATTGCTGTCAAAATTCGTTCAGAAACACATGTAAAGACTTGCAATCAGTAATAGAAAGAAGTTAAAAGGATACTAGCTGTTGTGAGTTTGTTTACTTTGATTCCACCTCTGTAAATGAAGATGAACTGCCTTTACTGACTGTTTAGGGTCACGCACACGGTCCAACATGGAGATACATTCGTTAAATGATCAACTGCTAGTAACTCAGTTTGGTCAGAGACTTGCTCTTCTTCTGCACCATTTGCGACAAACTCGTCAGGAATGGGACCATCAAACATGTCGCTTTGATCAATGGGTGAGTCCTCCTCATCGGACGAGTCCAACCCCTCCCCTCCATCATTAAGAATGTCGGTATAATCCGGAGCCACTTGAATCTCAGGTGTAGATGTTGAAGATGAGACTGCAGGTGTGTGATCCCCCACAGCTGTAGAATCCCCCTCAAATTTAACATCCCCCTCTTCTTCAGCATTATGTGGAACAATTGAGGGTCGAGTAACGACATTAGTTGTACCAGAAGTACCTGCATGAGGAACAGGAGGATCATCAAGAATATCAAAAGATTTGAATAGATAGGCATAATTATAAAGAGTAAATGGCCCGTTTCCAGCGTCTGTCTGATTTTCTTCGAGCCACCGCACATCATAAGACTCAATGATTTGTTTAGTCTTCTTGTTGTACACTCTATATGCCGTCTTATTTTCATGAGCAGCCTTCCCAGCATATCCAATGAAATAGCATTCGTCTCCCCTAGCGTCAAACTTTGGTATAGATTCCAACTGCAAAAGAGTACATGGACAACCGAAATCTCTAAAGTGCCCCACATACGGTTTCTAGCCAAACATTACTTCATTAGGCATCTTCATGTGTGCCTTGTTGATAACAATTTTGTTTTGAACGTAGCACACAGTGTTAATAGCCTTTTCCCAGAAGAAAACTGGGAGTTTCGAATCACATAGCATCGTGCGAGCTGCTTCAATCAGGGTTCTATTCCTTCTTCCAGCAACTCCATTTTGCTGAGGAGTTCTAGCAGCACTGTATTGTCGAGTGATTCCCCTCTCAGCACAAAAGTAATTCAACTCAGCATTCTTGAATTCGGTTCCATTGTCACTTCGAATCCCTTTCACTTTATTGCCAGTCTAATTTTCCATAAAGATTATAAATCTCTTGATTAATTCTGCAGTCTCACTTTTGTTAACTAAGAAGAAAACCCAAGTAAAACCTGAGTAATCATCAGTAATTACAAGACAATAAAATTTTCCTGACAGACTGAGCACATTCACTGGACCAAAAAGATCCATGTGAAGAAGCTGCATCACACAGTTAATTGTGTTTACAGTTTTGGGAAAGTGTGGTTTTCGATGTTGTTTACCCTTTGCACAAGAAACACATTTTTCAAAAGTTATGAAGTCTTTTACAGGTACGCCCCTTACCAACCCTAATTTTGCAAGACGATTTAGATTTTTCACGTTAGAATGTCCTAAACGACGATGCCACATCATAGCATTGTGGTCAGAGATTTTGGTAAACAAACAGGCAACACCTTCAGTGGGATGCTTTTTCATGTCAATGACATAAGCGTTGACTTTTCGTTCAGATTTCAACAAAATCCATTCATCAGGAAGGACCATTCCTGGTTTTAGAATAAGACAGTGTTTATCAGTGAAATGAGTTGAGTAACCGTTGTCGCAAATTTGAGCAACACTTAGCAGACTGTGCTTCAACTCAGGAACGTAGTTGACATCTTTAAAACAGAGATCACCATTCTTGAATGTGCCTCTTTGTGTGATCTTTCCCTTCTCGCCACCCGCAAAGGCAACATATCCTCCATTAAATTCTTCAAGATCAGAAAGTTGGGATATATCGGCAGTCATATGCCTGGAACAGCCACTGTCAATGACCCAAAGTCTAATGACAGCCGTCCATAGCCGTTCCTGCACATTACGCGGGTTTAGTTAGATTTTGGTACCCAAGCCATAATTGTGGTGGGTACACCTTGTTCATTGAAATATGTGACTTGCATCCAAATCAACTTTTCTTTAGAGTAAATAGGTTTATTATTAATGCACGATGATTTAGGAGAGATGTTTGGAACATTATTCTTGGGTTTCCAAACTCGCCTAGAACCCTCCAATTTCTTGGATGCCTTGAGCGAAACCGAATTAAAGTTTGGAACGCAATTGCTTGATTTTATTTTCATTTGTTTATCTTTGTTCCAATCTTCATCAGAAGGCTTCATTTTGGAGTTAAGCTTCCTAACAGGTTTAGATTTCGAGGTCTTTTCCTATTTTGGAAGCTTGACATTCCCTTTTGGAGCCTTCTGATGCTCTCCCCTTTTGAATTTATCAGGACGATGCTGACAATTTCTTGCAATGTGTCCAACAATTCCACACGTGTAACATATTTGTCGTTTCACATGTGTTTTTGCTTGACATTAATCAGACTTTGCAGAACCTGAAGGCTTTTGTGGTTCCTGAGATGCAAACGAGACAGGTTTAGATTTGTCTTTAGAAACAGAATGACACTTAGTTTGCTTGTTTGATCTTGATTTTGGAGGAATATATTTTGCTTCATTTCCTCCTTTAGTCTGTTTTACCAAAAGATTTTTAGATTTATCAACTTTGTTAGGCAAAACAACTGAATTCAAATCCACACAAATAGAACCAAAATAAATGTCATAACATTCATCGCTCTTTAAAACAGAGCCCACACAATTCAAAGCATCAGAAGAAATCGAAATATTGTTTGACTTTTCAGAAATTAAAGAATTGTTTTCCTGAATTTTATTTTTCAAAACTTTAAATGCAACGTCGTCCTCATCATCTCCATCTACCCAATCTTCAATAATTACTTGGTCTGCATTTGAAGCAACAAGGTTAGTATCATCAATTTTCTCACAAACAATGTCACTTGATGCTGCAGAATTACTCTCAGCTTCTTGTGACACAATTGGTTCAGAAGAATCAGAATTATTTTCCTTTGACCAGTCAGCAGGGGCTCCTGTGGTTTCATTACCATCTAACTCAACAGAGGCTCCTGATGTTGTTTCTGATTCTTCTTTGATCGAATTTGAATCAACTGTTTCAGATGATTCATTTGTTGATTCCACTGAAGCAACTGGCTCTAAACAGTCAGTCTTTTCATAGGAGTCACAGGTTGAATCAGATAAAGCTGATGATTCAGTTTGAGATGCCTCTGCTTCCTCAGGTGATGCACTATTGCCACTAGATGATTCGCCCATTTCTGATTTCTCAGAACTGGATGTCTCAGAAGTGTCACAAGATGCATCACATGACGAAGCAGATTCACTTTGTTTGCCCCTATTGAATTCTTTCATAAATTCAGTCAAACCTTTTAACATGGCAAACTCGATGTTGTCTACATTAACTCAAGGCTCTTTTACTTCAGGCTCGTTTGTGACAGATTTATTTTCACAAGATTGTTTTGACTCACACGATTCTTCCTCTTTCAATACTTGAAAATGTTTATCAACACTTGCATTTTTCTCAAAGTTTAAGGTTTCAGTGTGATTTAAAACATTTTCTGATTTAACAAACGTTTGATTATAAGCCTGTTTTTCTAAGATGACTTCAGTATTATCAAGCCTAGTGATTTTTATCGTTCGAGGCTTGACAGACTCAGGCTTCCTATCCTCTGGTTTTCCATATTCCATCTTAGGTAAATTGTCTATCTCCTCTTCAGTCATAGGAATTGAGGAATAATTATGGTTGTACGGTGGGGGTATGGATACAAAACCCAACCCCTTATTCCTCATTTCCTTTTTGCTATACTTTAACTGTTGATTTATCATTTTCTCGACCTTTTCGCTTGAAACATCAAATTTTTTAAAATTAAATTCTGTATTTTCGAAAGTCGATTTTAAGTCGTTTAATTCAACAGTTAATTTTTCAGATAGCTCCTTGAAGTGGAGATATCGACAGTTAGCTTCGCTTAGATCACTATGCAACTTTCGTATGTCACGTTTTTGAGCCTCTACCATATCTTTATACCCATCCAGTTTCTTTTTAACTTCGTAGCTACTGGATCTGGTATATTGAAGTTGCATAGTAAGCGATTCGGCATGTTCCTTAAAACCTTTTACCTTCTCTCTACATTTTAAAGTACAACAAACATCATCTACACATACCTCAGCCTCAGAAGGAGTGTAGTCGTTCATTTGAGCCATGAGGGCATGATAAATCATTTCCTCAGCATCTTCAGCTGCCGAGTCAGCATCTTCTTTCACTTCTGCCATGAGAGCTTGATTTTGCTGGTACAAGGTATCTGTAGTGATCTGCAGATCGTTCATCTGTTGGGTCCAGTCAAATCACCCTCCTTCCTGAATCACCAATGCATTTCCAGGAGTTGCAACCGATTCAGCAGCTTGAGTTCTGACAGTAGTGTTTGAGGGTGAACCTTGAGTGGGACGAGTAACAGTGATGTTCGAGGTTGAAACAACATTTGGAGCTGGTCGAGCTGCTGAACTAACAGTGACAGCAACATTTGGATCAACTCTTTCCCTTTTTGGCTGTTTGCACTCTCTAGCATAGTGCCCAGGCTAATGGCAGTTGTAACACCTGAGCCTAGCCTTATTCCAACCAATCTCACCATCAATTGTGTCCCATTTGTTTCTACCAGTTTTCTTCACCAAATTTCTGGCACGAAACACTGCCATGGCCATTTGCCAAGAGATATCCATCTCTTCAACATCATCAGGATGGACTTCTAGCAGTTCAGCAGAATCAATGTTGTTCTTTACCCTTCCAGCAATAAAAGCATGATAACAGTTCATGACCCCTGTCATGAAAGCCATAGCTTGTTCAAAATCCCTTGAAGTAGAAACTGAGGAGTTTGTAGTGTGACAACTGTGTTCATTAATCATCGTATAATGTAAAACAATGTTGGTTATCAATAAAATAATGTGATTTGGTGTTATTATATGTGTTTTGGTGTTATTATATGTGCAATTTTGTTTAATGATTTTACAATTTGATTCGATTTCGATCTCAAGCTTTAAATCACTTTCTGGAAGGTTATACGCAAACTGGTGCATAAACGCAGTCAGTTTAACGCGACGTACACTTCGGAACTGTGACGTAAGCTGAACATACCCTAAATATCCTTTACATAACTTAGAAATAAGTTTCGAAGGATTCGGTATGGCAAAGACATGTTTATTTGAACTAAAGAACTATTTACGACAAAACTGCGAAACGAACACTGGTGACCGCCCGGATAATATTTAAATCCCTAAAATATTCTATTATGATTAAAAATTTGTTTTTAATCAGGTCCATGTTGAAAAATAAATTAAAACGCCTAAAAACGTTATTTTTCAAGTTTAAGCGCGTACCGCGTGTTTCTGCGCGACACAGTACTTCTACTGCGAAACGAGGACAACGCAGCCAGTCTTGGCAACTGAAATTTATTTCAGTAGTATTTTGGCGATTTTATTTTTATAGAATAATAAAAATAATTTAGAACGCTATAAATCGGGATTTAAACGCTAGATAAAATACTCGGTATCCAGTTAAACACCCGTTTTAGCCTACATATAACACATTTATATAAAAACTTGTACACATATATGTATGTGTCGTGTATATATGTATGAAGACAAGTGTATTTTTCTTCTTGCCACTTCTCACTCCTCCATGACACTTGTTGGTGCATGAGGACACTTGTAATTTTCCATATCTCTTTAAATCACTTCATATCTTGTACACAATCAATCCAAGATCACAATCTCCTCCTTCTCTCCTCTCTCTAAAACCGTCCACCATCTTCATCACCATAATCATACCTTCAAGTCTTAGTTCATCAAGATTCATCCTCATTTCATGCTTGTTTCAAGTGGTGTGAAGATACAAAGGGGTTCCCAAGGTGTTGTCAAGTGATTACAAGCTTCCTATCATCAAAATCTCATCCCACAACCTACTTGAATCTTGAAGGTATAACACTTATATTTAAATCATACCTTTGATTCATAGTTGTTCTTGATGAATTGAAGTTTCTCTTGAATCTTGGGATTTTCACTAAACTTGAAATCTAAAATGAAATGGGTCTTGAAACAAATAAAAATGGTGGTGATATATATGTATGTATAACCGTATACATATATATATATATATGTGGGTGTATGAGTTTTGAGCTTTATATTTTGATAAGTACTTTTTTATGTTGTTACATGTTCTTGAATGGTGGTAAAAATGCAAGTATTTGGTGATTTATGTATGATATGTTAAATGTAAATTAATTCAGCAAATAAATCTGAATAAATCTCATATTTGATGTTTTTAAACTCATAAAAAAATGATGTTGCTATGATGGTATGCTTTAGGCACTTGTACATGTAAAAATATGTTGATTTAAAGCTCAAGAGATGATGAAAAATGGTTATATGACAAAAACTGTTTTAGACCAAGTTATAAACACAAAAATAACATTTATTTGATGTATTATAATGGCATGAAACTGTGACATAGGATTGGTAGCTTTGCATGTTGTACATATAGCTTAAAAAGTGGTAAAATATGTGAATTTTGCATGATTTATGTGCTTTACTTAAGACCTGCACTATCATGAGTATAACCATTATTTTATTCAGTAAATAACATGAGTTGTGTCAAAATTTCAAGTCGTTTCGATTTGGGATGGTTTGGGTAATTTTTTATGCAAAACTATGCGGTAAAACGGTCAAAAATCGCATTTTCAGAGTATTTTTGCAAAACTGTTTTAGATCAGTAACCAAACTGATATTTTTGATATAAAAATAAGTATTTTAACTTATATTAAGTTTACTTGGTGTTTGGTTAGTCATACGTGACTTCTGACGCCCAAAAATGTTACCGTATCGCTAAAATAAGTGTTTTTCGACATACACTAGAATGGGTTGTTCATGGGTTATTTTATGTGTTACAATGTGCTATGTGTTTTACAATACGTGTATGATGATGTGTTAGTGTTGACAGAATTATGTGTTTTACGCTTGAGCATATATATACAAATACAGCAAAATAATCAAAAATAATAACTTTTCGAGAAATCTCAAGGTTATGCGAAAATTCTAAGTATCGGAGAAACTTCGGTATTTTTGTTTGTTTTGATTATTAAATCATTCTTATTTAACTTAGGGCGAATAAATTGAGGGATCGTGTTAACATATAAAAACGCACCCAAAGGTGAGTACATAGATCCCCTCTTTTTACTGTTTTCGATTGTTTTGGGGTGATTCATATGTATCAAAACGATTTCGATATTTTAACGATGGTTTCAAAAACGATTACGATGGTTTATACTAAACTAATAACGATTTCGACAAGGAGAACGAACTTGTTGGTTGTAATTACATAACGAATGACATTCATTAATTTTGGCCGAACCGACCAGTATTAGGTTATGGTACCATAGGATCCGACAAATCCCGTTATCAGACCGCACCCATGTTTATGTGTGGGTTAGGTGGGTAACGACTGAATCTGATGATTGTTAACTTACCCTTTGGTGGTTTGTTAATGCAAGAACGAGTTGAACGATGAACGAGTCACAAAGGTTTGAATGTTATTAGCGAGACGACCAAAAGTAGTTTTCACAAATAAAACAAGAACGATTTGTACGATTGAACGATTATGAACGATTTAAACAAGTGAACGATGATCTATAACGAGAACGGGTTAAACGATGTCACACAACGAGGTTTACTAAACGATATAAACCATACGAGTTTTATTACAAGAACGATTTATGATTTGGTTTACATAAACAAATGTTTTGGGTTAAGATTCATGGCATCGAGATTTATAAATTATGACCAATCTGCTTTGACTTGGTTATTTATTTTCCAATGCAAACATTTTACAAAAACAAGGTTTTCTACGATCAAACAACGAAGTTGTACGAGTTATTTCAACATGTAAACGAGCCATGAATCTGACACTCACACAAAAAAAAACTATGTACTCGCCAGCATTTCTTTGCTGACTTTGTTTTTACATATGTTTCAGGTGATGTTGCTTAATGTTGATTGTGAATAGGATGCATGCTCATTTAGGACTGGACGAGGCCATAGTGATTTAATAACAATGATAGACTATGTTTGATTTGCTTGTTTAACTTTAAGACAATGTCTAATATTTAATAAAACGAAACTCTTTGTATCCATGGTTTGAAACAATAATTCTGTTACAACACTCCCCGACGTTTCCGCCATGATTTGTTGTTTTACGTGGTCGGGGTGTGACATGTAGCAGCAAATGCAGTAGTGATATTCGAAAGGAGTTATAAGGGTGTAGGAGCAGCTTGATTAGTGGGCTGTGCAGCAGGTGATGTTTGATTCACTTGTTGAGTAACAGCAGGAAAGTAGCCAGATTAGTTAACAAAGGTTCCAAGATTAGCAGGGAACTGCACAGTGGAGGGTCCTGGAAGCGAGCTCACTCCTTGCTGAGACATCAAAGCGCTATTTGTCAACACACCAGCATTGTTGTAACTAGCAGTGTGATTGTAGAGCCTTTGTTTGTCGTCCATTTCATAAGACTTTAGCAATGAAATCAACTCAGAAAGAGTCATTCTAGCTAAGTCCCTGGTTCTTTTGATGAGAGTTACATTGGTGTCCCAGTTTCTTGGAAGAGCATTAAGCAGTTTCTTGTTAGTAACGAACTTTTCAAGGCTAATATCATGAGTTTTCATATCACTGACCAAGGCCACAAATCTTTGGATTTGATTTTCCAAAGTCTCCCTTGGGAAGTGATTGAATAGGTTAAATTTTTGGGTAAGCATTTCCCTTCTATTCTCCTTCATCTCTTCGTTTCCCTCATAGATAGCCAGCAGAGCATCCCACATTTCCTTAGCAGTTTTGCAATCACGAACTCCAATGTCAACTTCTGGTGCAAGAGCAGAGTGCAGCATAGCAACAGCCTTGTTATCAATGTCTTGCTTTTCACGATCCTCATCAGTAAATAGAGCCTCAGGCTTAGGAGCAGTTGTTCCCTCAGCATCGTTCACAACATAGGTGATCACAGTTGGTCCGTTGCAGATGGACCTCCACGCCTTTGGATCATTGATCCTCATGTATTGGATGAACCTAAACTTCCATTCTAAAAAGGATCCCCCAGAAATGAGCCTGGGAATCCTGTTATTAGTTCCAATTATGTTATCTAGATCCTGGTTAATAGCAGCAGTTTTAGTCAATCCCAATTGATTAGTTTGAGCCATTTCTGAAAAAACAATTGAACTTATGAGTAACACGTAATATTAAAAATAAAGACCAATTGAATATCACTAATGATTACAATATAGTTCAAACAATAATTCAGATGGTTCAATATATAATTCAAGATTCAATATAAAACAGTTCTGTAGAAACAGTCCACGAGCCCAAACAGTCCAGTCCACGTGAATAGGTCCAACTCCAGTCGCACAAGATGAATCGCACAAGAAACCTTTTAGCTGAACCTTTGTCAATCACACAAGTCACTATGACCCTTTTGATCGCACAAGTCCGATCGCACAAGTTAAATTGCACAAGACGTCTTCAGTTGAACCCTTGGCCAATCGCACAAGATGTTATGACCCCTTTCAATGTGAACCTTTGCGTCGCACAAGAGTCCAGTCGCACAAGATCACTAACAGTAGTTCAACACCAACAGTGGATCGCACAGATCTTCTCAGTCGCACAAGAGATCTTCAATCGCACAAGATGTAAACATGGGCCTGAATCCTTAACAGCCCAGACAAGTGTGATAGCACAACCCAAAGTGAATCGCACAAGATGTATTATTGGGCCTCAGTCCTTTAACAGCCCAAAACACACTAATCGTACAAGTCCTTCAATCGCACAAGCTGAATTTTGGAAGGATAATATTTCCAACTTTCAACCAAAATCCCGAAAGATTTGGTGATTTTAATTTCCAAATCTTTTCGAACTTTCCTGTAACAAACTTTCCAAAAATCTGCAAACACAATCAACTTGCACACAAACAGATCAAACCCAAAAAAATATTCAAAATTTCTAATGAATATTCGATGAAACTAGAAGCACAAAACCCATAAATTCAAATATTTTCGAAAAAATTTTAACCAAAAATGACGTGTTTGACTGAGAATCCTTTTAATTTTATAAAAACCAGACTTTTAGTATTAAAAATCAATAGTCAAACTGTAACACCCTAGTCATTATTTAATGGTTTTTGTAAAGTATACGACAAACAACATGTAATTATGACTACATATACTTTGTAAAAATGCGGGTTTGTTTAAACTTTACAATTTTAAAATAATACAACATAACATAATTGAGTACGTCGTTTAAACATTTCAAAGTTGTTTAGCAAACAGTTTACATCATAAACATTGTTTAAACCGAGTTAATTTATGCGGAAGCTTCAAGAGTATGTATTCGGTTCTTCAAAAGTTGCTTGATCATCACCCATAATCCTTGAGTACCTAAGACTGAAATGTTTACATAAACATTTATATTAGAATGCTTAGAAATGATACTTGATCGAAACTACGATCGAAATGAATTTGAAAATTTACAATTATATATAATTTATAAACATTCAGGCCCTACCGTAACTTACGGTTTCACCGTAAGTTACGGTGGTCAATTTCCAATAATGGTCCACCGTAAACCAGTAGACTCACACCGTAAGCTCCTGACCTCTACCGTAACTTACGGTACTACCGTAACTTACGGTAGTCCCTGTAAATCCATCTTTTGGTTGCTTTGTTCATTATACTCAAGTCTAAATCTCGGATTTCGCTCTTTCTAACATACCAATACATTAGTTTCTCGAAATTCTAATATGTTACATATGAACCAATATCAAAGATCAATCAATCATATTCAAAATATCATGCATATCACGTTATATCAATTTACTAATGTGCAAGGTTCAAATTACGGGTTTCTTATGAATTCTTAACCCGTTTTACCTATCTACTCCTTTTGACCCGTGAAGGGAAGTTAAACACTTTTAACTATAAATCTATATATAAGCGTACCTGGCTCGGGTCAACATATTGACCCGTTTTAAGACCTTGTCTCTATAATATGCTAATTCATAGCCTCGCTAATTCATAAACCAATTACCCTGCGAGCATGAGACTCGACATACACTTATTAATCGTTAATTGTCAAATGGTATAAATATTACCATTTGACCCGTTTGGTCTAGACTACCAAATATTTTGTGCTTAATATTAAATGGTGTTGTTTTGAACTTCAACTCTTTTTCGCCTACACATGACTAATTCGTCGTTTTACTCTTTTTATTCGTTTAGGCTTACCTTAATAAGTAGCCATTCAAAAACTCATTTTATATATATGCCATCTCGTGCCCAATTACCATTTCGCCCATTTTACCATTAAACATGGTTTATCATTATTTTATATGTCCCGACCCGTTTCATTTCGTGTCGGAACCATATTTCAAATATAGATTTTGTCGTATTTACAACCTATGAATAAACACATAACTTACAAAAGAGGGCGTAAGCTTTACTTACCTCGCATCCAAATTACGCTTTCCTTTTCGTACTTGCTCCGTTTGACCCGCTTCATTCCAAGCCTCCATCTAGCTTGTCAAGAGTCAAACTATCATCATAATTCACAAGGTGGTTAGATTAGTCATTATAACCACGACTATTCCACCTTACGTGTTTTCTATGTCAAAGCTACTATTCGACTCCGTCCATGGTTAGTTTAACTCTTCAAAAGTTAACTACCCTTAATTATATGATATGTGCATATAAGCTAAATCAACTTCATAATTAAAATTTTTATTACCCCACATCACACATAATTAGTCGAACTAGGAAATTACGCGTTTGATTCATAATTTCAACATATGAACATTGTGGGCATAATTTATAATATCAACAATCAAGTTTCGTATCACTGAAAATAGGCTGTTTTTGGTGACCTGTTTAACCTGTTTACAAGTCTTCAAAAATTATGATTTTTTTATGTGGCGTACCTCTCGGAGGGTTAGAACTTGTGTTAAAATTTCAAGATCTAACTCTTTACTAAAAACTTGTAAAAATTCATTTACTAAGCTGCAATCAGATTCGTCACTTCTGACTGCAGCTTACGGAAAAATTCATTTAAAATTCCTCGTTTATCCGATTGACGAAATTCCAATTGGCGATTCTTTTAATCACTTAAAACTTTCTAAAGTAAGAATTTGAGATCATAACTCAATTCCTAAATTGAGTTATGACATTCGTAATGGGATGCAAATTCTGCCAGAAAACGCAGCTTGAACCTTTGATACGGAAAAATTCATAAAACGCTCAATTCTCGTCGAAAAAATGCGATTCCAGTGGGGTTTTAAAGATATTTCCTGGAATTACATTTTAGACTCAAGAAACACATGTTTTTATCACGTTTTGTCTAGGTTACAGCCGATACAAGTCGGCTGTAAATTCTGATCAAGAGCCGTTTGAATTCAACTTTCAATTTAAGCAAGTTCTTGACATTATAACACCATTTTAGCAATCAAAAACCCTAACAACAATCACCTTCAATGGTGTTCATGGATTTTTTACTAAAATTAGGCACGATTTCAACATATCTTGTCTAGGGTTTACTCCTAAACACTACAATGTTCCTATTTCATCCATATAACAAGCATGCATCAACAAATTTCGAATACCCTAAATTCATGAGAATTTCAAGTAGAGAATTAACATCAAATTTTACATACCTTACAACCCCCTTGCAATGGGGATCAGTAATCTATGCTCGATTTTCGTTTTGGACCAGATTTGCACCTCCATTTTGAGAGTTTTAGTAAGGATTTTAGGGTTTGAAGAAACCCAGATCGCCCTCCTGCTTCTTTGTACGACCAGACATCCCCAAATGGGGTGTTTGGTTTTTGTTTTAATTAAATTAGCAACATAAGTTTCGATTTTAACATCTTTGGCCCCTCCATTTTCCTTAGTTCATAATTTAAGTGTTTTAACCCACTCATAAGTCACTATCTAACTAGGTTAGTATTATTCCTAGTTAGCTTAGTAGGTTCGGGAAGTCGTAACTCGTTTTACTTTAAGTCCCGTTAAATCGGGCCTTTTATAAACTTAATTACTTAAAACTTTGATTCGTTTTTATTTAATATTAGGATTTCTTATTTAAATCCAAATATTTGCCGGGTTATTTTTACTAATAACGGTACGTTACCCGTCTTTTAGTATTAACAGAGTTTAATTACCAAGCCCGTTTTCGGGGTGTTACAAGTCTACCCCCCTTAAAGAGGTTTCGTCCTCGAAACCTTGCTTACATAGTTCATTGAGTTCTAAACTCAATGCGTTTGACCTGAGTAATCTCTTAAGCATTATTCATATTTTAACCAATTGTTAGTATTACCAGAAAAATTTTGGTAATATCTTTTTGGTTACAGAACCTCTACGTACCTCATACGACATAATGTAACTTGAAATAACGTAATTCCGTTATTTCTACTAGTTTAGTTAACTTAGCGATTTCCATCGCTTTTATATATTATCGAACTCTTGGTGAATCCGTTACCTTGACCCGTTTAAAGGTCTTTAGTGAAATATTTCACTTTTAGCAATAATTTCTTTTGTTTTCAGATTTATTTATTCGGTTCAGTTATACCGAAACCACCGCTTACAAGCAAACCAATTTTTTTTTATTGATTTGAATTACTGGCCTTAACCGGTCTTACTAACTAGACTTATTAGTCCCGTTACTTTTCACCGCTCGCTTGGTTATAACGTGATTTTACTTCACATTACATTTCCTAACCGTGATCGTGTCACATCGTGTTTAGTTTGTATCAACCTTTCATTTTTGAAAATATCACTTTTCGAATATATCGTCTTGCGCCTATCAGTGTCAAGACTTGTATCTTTCATGCTTACTATTTAAATTCCTATCAGAATTTATGTTTGTAAAAACGCTATTTCTTACTAAAACCGAAGTTTTAGTTTTAGGATCTTCTCTTTAACTTTTGTCAATTATCCATACCAGGATATTGACAGTCCATAATTTATTCTTTTACAGTCTTAGTTTTATGCGGGGATTCTCAACCGATTCCCTCGCTTTATCTAATTAACCCGTAGGTTTTTATCACTTAGCCTTATGGGCTATTTTGATTAGACTTTCACCTCTTTAGGGCGAAGTCCTTATAACTTCTTTCTAATCATGACCCGTGGGTCGTTTTAGTCCCGTAGATCTTTCATTTGTTTATAACCCTAAAGGTTATGTTGATCCCGTAGATCACTCCTTACTCATGTCATTCTTAAAATACATGTTTGGTGTCAAGGCACCCTGTTTTTGTTCGAAGAATCATTTGGTTTCAAGCTTAGGTCCCGTTAACCTTAATTGTAGTTTCATGGCTATAATTGTTTTCTTTCGGACGATTTTCCGATTTTATGACTTCTCACGTCATTTATGCGTCAGTTCTTCTTATGCTTACTGTTATTTGATTTGCATATATTCTTATTTGGTTATATCCCATTACCGGGCTCATTATTCTCTTGCATTTAACGCTACCTTTATCTGGCTAGTGCTCACTTGTGCCATTCGGCGTTATATTGTATTCAACCTGTTTGACCTATTAATGTGAAATCCATCACTTATAAACAATCAACTTTATTCTTTATTCAACCCATTCGACTTCGAATAGTTGAACATATTTACTCACAATTTCTATATACGAGATTTTATAGTCATAACTCGTAATCCGAGTCTTTTGACTTTAAATTCGTGTTCCTGTTTCTCGGTTTACGCATGTGTTTAAATCCTTACCCATCAACCGGGTACTTTACCGAAGTCATTATTAGTGCAAGCATTCCGGTATACATTAAGATTTCGTTTTAATTTGTTTGGTTGTCTTAGTGAAATCCATCACCTTTATTCAACCAAACCTTTATTCTTTATTTGACCATCCTTGACAGTCTTATAAACTATGAATGATGATTATCATCATCATCATTTCTTTACTACGACCAAAGTCAACGACTTTGATCGTTTTTCTCATGTGGACAATACCTTTGTTTCTATGACCCCGCGGGTCATTTATACTTTGGTTTTACAATGCCCTTTTTGTCTACCATGGTTGTTTCGTCCAAAATGACTTATGTCACGAATTTCCTTGGGTCTTTTGTTTCTATGTGCGCCATACATCGTTTTTATGGTTCCCGCGAAAACCATTTATACGAGTATGCCCATAAGATTTCTTGACCCTAAGGATCCTTTAAATTTTTATTCATCTTGACCTTACTACATCGGACATAACTGCACTCATTATAAGAAGCTCATGCTATCATGTGTTCACTACTTACTTGGCCAGAGTAAGCGATCAACACATGGTACGCGTGACCTTATTATAATTACCACATCACGTCCCATGTAAGTAACTCCTCAAATTATCTCCATATTTATGATTTCATTTGGTAAAACTTTATTTAATTGTTAGTTAACAATTATTAGTTTTAGTCGTTTATCCTTGAACATTTAAAATGTCCCTTTTTATAAACATTTATTCACATTCGTTGATGTGATCATTACTTTTCTCAATAGGATTTATATTGAAAATACTTACTTGGATGATCACTCTCGTCCAAGTTTCTATATAAACTGAATTCTGTTATTATCTTGTTATTCACAATTTGTGAATAATACATATTCTCTACTGAATTTCTCTTGGAAACGTCATCCTGGATAGGTAACCTATCCAGGTTTTCCAAGTTTCATATTCTATATGCAACTGTCATTCACTATGTATTTGTTGCATATTACTGTTTGTACTATAAGTTTAAAATGTGCACCTGGTAATGCTTGCCCCAACGGGCATTCCTTGCCATTACTTATTTGCGATCGTTACGCGATTTAGGTCCTTGATGAGTATGCTCTTCTTGTCACATCTCGGACCGTTCCATCATCATATCCGCAATTTGTTAAACTCTCGCTATCTTCAGATGCGAGTGTCCTTCAATTAAAACATTTACAAGAATTAGTAATATCAACTTCAATAATCGCCCGTATTATAATACAAGGCTTTTCTACTATACGCCTCAACGCGCACAATTTTGTCAACTATATTTATCATTTAATTGAGGTAACGTGTATCACACGATAACCCTATGTGTTGTTCACAACATTTCAACACATACCAAACCATTAATATACATGTACTTACCGGATTTGCGATCAAGCCTCGAACCGAACACAATTTACTCTTTAACCATGAGCTCTGATTACCAACTTGTAACACCCTAGTCATTATTTAATGGTTTTTGTAAAGTATACGACAAACAACATGTAATTATGAC
Source organism: Helianthus tuberosus (assembly GCA_030545235.1). Lineage (NCBI taxonomy): Eukaryota > Viridiplantae > Streptophyta > Magnoliopsida > Asterales > Asteraceae > Helianthus > Helianthus tuberosus. Next base: position 61,098,741 of record CM060389.1, read on the forward strand.
TACATATACTTTGTAAAAATGCGGGTTTGTTTAAACTTTACAATTTTAAAATAATACAACATAACATAATTGAGTACGTCGTTTAAACATTTCAAAGTTGTTTAGCAAACAGTTTACATCATAAACATTGTTTAAACCGAGTTAATTTATGCGGAAGCTTCAAGAGTATGTGTTCGGTTCTTCAAAAGTTGCTTGATCATCACCCATAATCCTTGAGTACCTAAGACTGAAATGTTTACATAAACATTTATATTAGAATGCTTAGAAATGATACTTGATCGAAACTACGATCGAAATGAATTTGAAAATTTACAATTATATATAATTTATAAACATTCAGGCCCTACCGTAACTTACGGTTTCACCGTAAGTTACGGTGGTCAATTTCCAATAATGGTCCACCGTAAACCAGTAGACTCACACCGTAAGCTCCTGACCTCTACCGTAACTTACGGTACTACCGTAACTTACGGTAGTCCCTGTAAATCCATCTTTTGGTTGCTTTGTTCATTATACTCAAGTCTAAATCTCGGATTTCGCTCTTTCTAACATACCAATACATTAGTTTCTCGAAATTCTAATATGTTACATATGAACCAATATCAAAGATCAATCAATCATATTCAAAATATCATGCATATCACGTTATATCAATTTACTAATGTGCAAGGTTCAAATTACGGGTTTCTTATGAATTCTTAACCCGTTTTACCTATCTACTCCTTTTGACCCGTGAAGGGAAGTTAAACACTTTTAACTATAAATCTATATATAAGCGTACCTGGCTCGGGTCAACATATTGACCCGTTTTAAGACCTTGTCTCTATAATATGCTAATTCATAGCCTCGCTAATTCATAAACCAATTACCCTGCGAGCATGAGACTCGACATACACTTATTAGTCGTTAATTGTCAAATGGTATAAATATTACCATTTGACCCGTTTGGTCTAGACTACCAAATATTTTGTGCTTAATATTAAATGGTGTTGTTTTGAACTTCAACTCTTTTTCGCCTACACATGACTAATTCGTCGTTTTACTCTTTTTATTCGTTTAGGCTTACCTTAATAAGTAGCCATTCAAAAACTCATTTTATATATATGCCATCTCGTGCCCAATTACCATTTCGCCCATTTTACCATTAAACATGGTTTATCATTATTTTATATGTCCCGACCCGTTTCATTTCGTGTCGGAACCAAATTTCAAATATAGATTTTGTCGTATTTACAACCTATGAATAAACACATAACTTACAAAAGAGGGCGTAAGCTTTACTTACCTCGCATCTAAATTACGCTTTCCTTTTCGTACTTGCTCCGTTTGACCCGCTTCATTCCAAGCCTCCATCTAGCTTGTCAAGAGTCAAACTATCATCATAATTCACAAGGTGGTTAGATTAGTCATTATAACCACGACTATTCCACCTTACGTGTTTTCTATGTCAAAGCTACTATTCGACTCCATCCATGGTTAGTTTAACTCTTCAAAAGTTAACTACCCTTAATTATATGATATGTGCATATAAGCTAAATCGACTTCATAATTAAAATTTGTATTACCCCACATCACACATAATTAGTCGAACTAGGAAATTACGCGTTTGATTCATAATTTCAACATATGAACATTGTGGGCATAATTTATAATATCAACAATCAAGTTTCGTATCACTGAAAATAGGCTGTTTTTGGTGACCTGTTTAACCTGTTTACAAGTCTTCAAAAATTATGATTTTTTATGTGGCGTACCTCTCGTAGGGTTAGAACTTGTGTTAAAATTTCAAGATCTAACTCTTTACCAAAAACTTGTAAAAATTCATTTACTAAGCTGCAATCAGATTCGTCACTTCTGACTGCAGCTTACGGAAAAATTCATTTAAAATTCCTCGTTTATCCGATTGACGAAATTCCAATTGGCGATTCTTTTAATCACTTAAAACTTTCTAAAGTAAGAATTTGAGATCATAACTCAATTCCTAAATTGAGTTATGACATTCGTAATGGGATGCAAATTCTGCCAGAAAACGCAGCTTGAACCTTTGATACGGAAAATTCATAAAACGCTCAATTCTCGTCGAAAAAATGCGATTCCAGTGGGGTTTTAAAGATATTTCCTGGAATTACATTTTAGACTCAAGAAACACATGTTTTTATCACGTTTTGTCCAGGTTACAGCCGATACAAGTCGGCTGTAAATTCTGATCAAGAGCCGTTTGAATTCAACTTTCAATTTAAGCAAGTTCTTGACATTATAACACCATTTTAGCAATCAAAAACCCTAACAACAATCACCTTCAATGGTGTTCATGGATTTTTTACTAAAATTAGGCACGATTTCAACATATCTTGTCTAGGGTTTACTCCTAAACACTACAATGTTCCTATTTCATCTATATAACAAGCATGCATCAACAAATTTCGAATACCCTAAATTCATGAGAATTTCAAGTAGAGAATTAACATCAAATTTTACATACCTTACAACCCCCTTGCAATGGGGATCAGTAATCTATGCTCGATTTTCGTTTTGGACCAGATTTGCACCTCCAATTTGAGAGTTTTAGTAAGGATTTTAGGGTTTGAAGAAACCCAGATCGCCCTCCTGCTTCTTTGTACGACCAGACATCCCCAAATGGGGTGTTTGGTTTTTGTTTTAATTAAATTAGCAACATAAGTTTCGATTTTAACATCTTTGGCCCCTCTATTTTCCTTAGTTCATAATTTAAGTGTTTTAACCCACTCATAAGTCACTATCTAACTAGGTTAGAATTATTCCTAGTTAGCTTAGTAGGTTCGGGAAGTCGTAACCCGTTTTACTTTAAGTCCCGTTAAATCGGGCCTTTTATAAACTTAATTACTTAAAACTTTGATTCGTTTTTATTTAATATTAGGATTTCTTATTTAAATCCAAATATTTGCCGGGTTATTTTTACTAATAACGGTACGTTACCCGTCTTTTAGTATTAACAGAGTTTAATTACCAAGCCCGTTTTCGGGGTGTTACACAAACCTTAATTTTGATACCTAAAACAGTTGGTTCTCACAAGAATTTTCCCCAAAATAAATCAAAATTTCAGATTGGCAGATCCATTTTGATTCACACTGTGTCAGATTTATTCTAACCAAACCAGAAAATTCACTTTAAAAAAACCGGTATTCGTGCTTCAACTTGGGTTGATAAACAGACGCAAACAAACAGATTCTTAAAGAAAACAATTGACAACTCAAATCTTTTCGAGCCAAATAAACAGTTGACAGAAAGAAGTTATAAAATAGAACTAAAATCAGTCAAGAAATCAGACCTTTTCTGTCGAACTTCGAGCACAATCAGCAGCAAAATCAACCTTCAATCTTCAAGATATCCGATCCAACCGAGCCTTCGTGAGACTACTTAGGCTCTGATACCAATTGTAAGTCCATAATCACTACAATCGGATATCAAACACCAAACAAGTAACGGAAATACAAGTGAGATGTGAAAGATTGAAAGTAAGATGTATTGATTCGAAGCAAAACAAGCACATGATTCTAAGATCGTCTGGTACTTGATATCGCACAATAGCAAAAGTTTTCCAATGAATCAACAACCTATCAAGACTAAGGATTCCCCTATTTATACATGCATAGGAGATCATTTTACACTGGGCCAAGCCCATACCCCATAGTCATCAAAACAACCATACAAGCCCACTACATAGTTCGAACCCAAAACAACTATAATAACCCAAGACAGATGCAAACCTACACTAGTTAATACCCTTACATATATGTTTCGTTTTAGCGTGATGTACCGGGTTTTTAGTTATGTTGATTGCTGCCTCATTGTCTACAAAGATAGGAGTAGTAAGAAATTGCAAACCGTAATCTCTCATTTGTTGTTGGATCCACAAAATCTGAGAACAGCAACTGCTTGCTGAAACATACTCTGCTTCACATGTTGAAAGTGCAACGATAGTCTACTTCTTACATTGCCAAGTCACCAGACGTGGTCCGAAAAACTGGCATCCTGCTGTTGTAGACTTTGAATTTAATTTGCAGCATCTGAAATCAGAATCAGAGTAACCTTCCAGTTTGAAATCACCATATTTTGGATACCACAACTCCAAGCTCGGAGTTCCTTTCAGGTAGCATAGAATCTGCTTGACGATGACCATGTGTGAGGATCTTGGAGTCGACTGATAATGGGCCGCAAGGTAGGTTGGGTATATAATATCAGGCCGAGATGCAGTGAGATACATTAATGAACAAATCATCGAGTGGTATAACATTTCATCGACCTTTTCTCCGGTGAGATCAGGATTGATACCGTGATTAGTTGCTAATGGGGTGGACATAGGTGCAGTCTCCGACATACTGATTTTTTCCTGAACATCGTGGACATACTTTGTCTGATGTATGAAGATCCCTTCTGGCATTTAATCAACTTGCAGCCCAATGAAAAACTTCATCTCACCCATTGAAGACATCTCGAACTTCTGCTTCATCACGTTCTCGAATTCTTTGCAAAGTTCCTCATTTGTATACCCGAAAATAATGTCGTCCACGTATATTTATACTATCAGCAATTGACCAGCAACTTGCTTTGTGAATAGAGTGGCATCTACCTTTCCTCAAATAAAGCCATTGGATAGCAGGTTCTGAGAGAGTGTCTCATACCAGGCTCTCGGGGCCTGATGCAATCCGTACAACGCTTTGTCATGGAGATAGACTTTATCTTTATGAATCGGATCGGTGAAGCCCGGTGGCTGACCGACGTAGACCTCCTCTTTCACTTTTCCATATAGGAACGCCGACTTCACATCCAACTGATATACTTTAAACCCTTTCCACGATGCGAATGCAAGAAAGATGCGAACGGCTTCTAGTCTAGCAACTGGGGTGTAGACTTCCGTGAAATCTATTCCTCCTATTGACTGAAACCCTGAACGCCCAGGCGGGCTTTGTTGCGCACGATCACTCCTCTATCATCCCTCTTGCATTTAAACACCCATTTCGTGTTAGTCTTTCTATGACCATTTGGTAAGTCCACCAGCTTCCACACACCAAGCTTCTCGAACTGACCTAGCTCTTCCTCTATAACATTAACCCATGACTCCTCCGTTAGTGCTTCTTTATACGTTCTCGGTTCAACCTGTGAAATAAAAAAACTGAGTGAAAAATCATTTTGTAACGGTGCAATTTTAGTATAAAAACAAGCAAAGTCTTAGTCGATTTGATGTCTCGTTCTAACTCCTAACTGCAACTCTCCAATAATCAATTCCTCGGGGTGATATGATAGAGTCCTCGGCATAACTTCACCAGGAACATTCACCTCACTTTCCAAATTAGTAACATTTTGATCTGCAACTTGCTCATCGACTTGAGTTGTCTGATCTGATGACTGGATCTGCTCCCCCTCAGGTTCTGAATCACCTCGATCGAAGGTCGGGCTATCCAAGTCAGACTCTGATTCATCAAATATTACTGTTTGATTTTCTTGAGCAGGCTCCTGTTCTGAAGTTGTCTGAGTTTGCTGCAAATCTGCATTACTTTGACCAGTTTGACTAGGACCAGCTTCATGATCATTCGTATTTCGTTGACGCTTGGAAGACTTGGTTGGCCATGAGTTCATCTGGGAAGACCCGTATTCCTGATATAGCTTTATCTGATCAATAAACTCTGGCTCTTCAGGAAGATCGAATGACTCCCACAACATTTCATAGTTGAATCGCTAGGAGGCACCAGGTTTCTGTGGAGGCATAGTATAACCTTCACATTCTACATGTTGAGCTTCGATGATTTTTCCAAGACTCGGAACGAATACTCGTCTAAGTGGACTAGATTAACCCACAAAGATTCCCTCTAAACTCTTTGAACCAAACTTTCCATCAGGATCCAAAACCGTGCAGGGTGACCCAAACGGCTCCAGATATTCGAGATTTGGCTTTCTTTTGTTGAGCAGCTCAAAACACGTTTTATTATGCTTCTTCACAGTTAAAACCTCATTCAGAGTATAGCAAGCAGCAGATACGGCTTCTCCCTAAAAAATCACAGGAAGCTTTGAGTTGGCCAACATCGTTCGTGTTGTCTCTATCAGTGTCTGATTTTTCCTCTCTGCTACTCCATTTTGCTGCGGAGTGTACGGAACACTAAATTCTTGCAAAATACACTTTCTGTCAGAAAATTCTTCCATTTGCCTGTTTTTAAATTCAGTACCATTATCGCTTCAAAGTTGACAAATGTGCCTTTGGTACAAATTCTCTATCTTCCTGAACAGATTCAGTAAACTCGTATAGGTTTGATCTTTTGACTTCAAGAACATGACCCACGAATACCTCGAGTAATCGTTTGTAACCAAAGAGATCCATGTGAAGTCTTTCTAGTTGTCTCGAGATCGAGTTTTCCATCTTCCTGGGGTGAGACTTCTTGGTTTGTTTACTTTTTTGGCAACTGATACACTCACCTTCCAAGTGAAAACTTTTCAAATTCACACATTTGACTAAATCATCATGCACCAAGTGATTCATCTTTCGCAAGTGTATGTGGCCCATCTTTCGATGCCACAGAATTGACTCTTTCTCGGTAGCTTTAGAAATGAAAAACTGAGGATGACCAGTAGTTGTCGTTGTTATGCTCATTTCAAGAACGTATAAATCATTCTCCCTCGGTGCTCGCATGATGATCCACTCTTCGGGGACAACAAACCCCGGCTTCAGAATCGAACACTCTTTGTCAGCGAAGTGAGTTGTATACATTATGTCACATATTTGGGAAATGCTTAGCAAGTTGTTCTCCAGCTCCGGAATGTAGTTGACTCTTTCAAAAGATACGACACCATTCGATAAAGTGCCCTCCCCGATTATTCTTCCACCTTGGTTTCCAGCAAAACCAACATATCCTCCATTAAAACCTCTTACATCATACAACAGGGTTTTCTGCCCCGTCATGTGCCTGGACGCTCCGCTATCCATTATCCACTTTGATATCGATCTCAAGAGCTCATGCACATTTCAAATGTAATTAGTTAGATGAAGCAACCCTAGCCTCTTTTGACTCGGGTAGTTTAGGTGAGTTTTCATGGTGTAAAGTGGCGGGAAATTCTTATCGTTCATTTCCAAGGTTTTCTCTGTTCCAACCTCAACTTCTTTGTACAAGAAAAATTCACCTTTGGCAGGTTGAACAGATGATTGAACCTTTTTGGGAACATACTTCTTGACCGAAGAGGTCGAAGAAGTTTGTTTCTTTTGATACAAATCCAAAGGTATAGACTTCTCAACCGATTTGGATGGAGAAGTTTGTTTTTATTTTGTATCACTGACATGAACCTTTGATTTTGCTTCAACTGATGCTTTGACTTGTGACTTTGGCATCCATGTTTGTTGTGGTGGAGTAAAACATTTTGAAGATTCACCAGTTTTCTTTACATGTTGTTTAACTTGTTTAGAATTGATTTTACCATTTTCAGATTTTGGAATCTTCTTCTCAAAAAACATAGGCACCTTGCCTTTAGCATCATTCGACTTCTTGGGATTCTCAACAATCACAGACTTAGGTCGTTGATTGGTGCACTTTCGTGCAATGTGTCCAATCTGATTGCATTTAAACCACGTTCGGGTATCAACAACCCGACTCTGACCTTCAGTTTGTGGTTGCGAAACTTTATTTGTGAAAAATTCTTCATTAGATTTTGAAAAAAATCTCAGACTCTTGTTCAGTCATCGAACTCGAACTCTTCACAAAAGTTGTTTTCTTCACAAATTTTGACTTTTGAAAATTCCTTCTTTGATAATTCTTACCATCCCGATGCCCCATGTACCCTCTGTTCTGATTGTTATTATGAAAACGTGGTGGCACATTTGGTTTGTTATAGTAAGATTTAAAAATCTTTTTGAACTTGACAATCCGTTGACCTCTGACACATCAATTTCTACCAACTTAAACACTTTCTCTAGCTTATCCACATTTACGTTCTCGATTGGAAACTCCTCATCCGAGTACAACTTATCAGAACCATTCATCTTGTACATAACAAGAGTCGGTTTGTCCTTTAAGTTGTTCTTGGACTTGGATTTTGGGATATAATTGCTCAGAAAACAATCATCATCTTCTTGTGATACTGTGGAATCCTTGTCTGTTTTCAAAACTTTTTCTATCACATCTTTCACAACCTCAGATTCTATGCTCTCCTCATCGGATTGTGAACTAAAAGTGACATCTATATTATCAGGTAGTTTATCAACTTCACTTTTCTCATTCAAATCTAACTCTTTAACCAACCTAGACTATTTTTTAGTAAAGTTGTTGCTCATGGGTGGTGGAACCTTGTGATACCCTACCCCAGTTCCATCTGAGTATACATCTTCACTGTCTTTGTTCTTTCCAATGGGTTTGGGAACGATGTGTTGAAGAAGAAAGCTGGCGGAAGTGTAACTGTTCAGTTTCAAATTTATTCTTTCATTTTCAATCTTTTCTTCTTGATACTGAAGCTTGAGATTCGCAATCTCATCCAGCTGAGCATTTTTCTGTTTTTCTTTTTCTTGAAGAACACCTGTCAAACTCGTGTTTTCTTTACGAGTTTTAGCATTTCTTTCGTCTGAGTCTTTAATTGTTCGTTTTAACTTGTCAAAATCCTCAGTTATTTTTCTGTTCTCAAGCACAAATTTTTCATTTTCTTTCCGAAAACGTTCAACATCATTTTTATTTTTTCTTTTAACTCATTAATTCTTTCAGTTGAACTTTTCACAAGTTTGTCTTTATTAACCATATCCTTTTTTAAATATTGATTTTATTTGTTAGCTCCTGGATTTGAGATTTCGAAAGATACTCATGTGTATTAAAGACTTTGCACTCTTTCATGCAATTTCTGCAATCACTTTCAGTCTTTGATTTCTCAGCCTTACCTGGTTCAACATTTGAACCAACAGAACTGACCTTGCCTGACGACTCAGACTCAAAGGCGTATTTGGAATCTACCTCTAGTACTTTCACCATCATAACTCGATCAACCATCTTCTTTAGGTTCTCAGATGTCTTTTCTGAATTTACATCAATGATTCCTTCATCTAACTTCTCAGACTTCTCACTTTTCTCCTTTTGTAGTCTCTCTTTTTCAGCCCTTTTCTCAGCATCTATTCTTATATGCTCCTCTTCCATTGGAATTGACTTTACGAGAGCTTCAAAGTTGATTGTTTTAGGATCTGTGCTGACATTCCCTTTTGGATCTAGGTAGCATTCTCTATCAGGATCCCATCTCTTTTCCTTCACTGCTTCTTTGTAAGCTTCACGAATTCTTTTCATTCGAAAATGTGCCAGTTGTTATTCTCTTTGAAACTTCACTGGTTCTTGTTCTACTTGGGCCATGAAAGCAAATCCAACATAATCTTCTTCTGAAAGAAAATCATTCCAGTTAAAACCCTCGTCATCATGAATAACTGCAAGTGCCCTCGATTTCTCCTTCCCTGGGTTATCATCGATTTGTTTCATCTTCGGTGGCTCTTCTCTGTTTCTGTGGTACACCGCTTTTCGATAGTAGTCATCGTGAAATGGATTAGTGGTTTCATCAGCAGCCGAGTTTCTGCACTCGATCTTGAAATGACCCTTTTGTTTACATTTGAAACAAGTCACCTTCGACTTGTCATAGCCCAGTTTCGTCGACGGTCCACCAATAGATTGTCTTCCAGTAATTTCCATAAATCTTTGAGCCCGGCGGATAATACTTGTCATACACCATCTAATGTCAATGAGTTCCATTTCCTCAGGATCGATCTGATCATAGTCTTTTTTTTGTAAGATTTGTGTTCCCGATCTTTCCCGCTACAAGGCTCTCATATGACTCTAGGATCGATGCTAGAAAAACCATCTACTGTTTTGCAGTCCCCTCGTTGAATTTTTGTGCATTATTGAGATTAATAGTGATGTTGCATTAGAAAACATTTTCATTCGAAGCATTTTGATTTTGTTGAGTGTTTGAAGCAGACTGTTCTGGTGTGTTCGATCCGGAACCATGATAACCATAACCACTCGAACCCAACAATCCACTTCCTGAGTTCACTTTTGCAGTAGTGTTCAAACTTTCAGCACTAAAGCCTGTCTTTGGCAATGAAGCTTTGGAAATCATGCTTCCCTGGTAGTACATGTCTACGTTCAGCTGATAATTGGCATTATTCACCTTGCTCTGCTTCTTAATTTCCAGCTCGTGCCCTTCCAGGTTTTCAATCAACCAATTGAGTGTAATATCCTTCATAAGCTTGGTGTTCTTTAGCACTATTGCGAAATAATGCCAGTCATGCTCGTTTGGTAACGCTTCGAACAATTTATCAACAATCTCCTCTTGATCCTTTGTAATACCAAATCTTTTCAGTTCAGCTTTCAGGTGGCAAAATCTTTCAATCATCTGTCTGATGGTTTCATTCTTCATACAAACGAACAGATCAAACTCCTTTTTCAATAACGATTTTTTGCTCTTTACAATCTCTTCACCTCCCGTGCACTTTTTCTTCAAAGCAATCCACAATTCTTTCGCATTATCGTAATCGATTAGGAAAATAATGTCATCCCATACTAATTGATGTAACAATGCTATGGCCTTTTGCTCAGCAACGAATGCTTCTTGCTCACCATTTTCTAAATTTTCATAATCAGTTCTTGTAGACGTGTATCCGACTTTAATAAGCTTCCAACTCTCAAAAGCAAAAGCTCTTAACCAGTTATCGAATTGTTTAGCCCAGCGATTGTAATCTTCAATTTCCATTAGCTTGGGTGGTTTATTGTTTGTCACGTAAGCATTATCCACATTAAGCGAGTCCGAAATCGCTTTAGTTGTTGTCTTTGGGTTGGCACTAGAAGATGTTCCTCCAGTGATATTGAAAGCGTATACGTCAGAGAATGGGTTCAGAAATTCGTCTGCCATCTTTGCAATTTCCTGAAAAATCAAACACAGTTAAACTTGATTGAATGTAGAATGAACACAAACACTATTGTCCGAATGACCAATCGTCCGGATGGTCAACAAACACAATCAACCGGATGAAAGTGTTCGAATGGATGTTGTCCGAATGGGATATCGTCCGGATGGATATGTCCGGATGAGATCTGTGAATGGTCAAACTGTCCGGGTGGCTATCCGCTCGGATGGACAACGAAGAACCAAGTGTCAAAAACTTCAAACAGTAACAAATCAATAAGTCCGGATAGCTATCCGTCCGGATGGATGATGACGTCAGCAACGTGTGTTAAAAAATTCATGGTTTTTCACAGATTTTGATATGATATAGTTTGAATTCAGTTTTAAAACTTGGTAGGATTGTTCTCTAGTACAATGCGCACATTATGTGTGAATTATAAGCAATTTGTCCGTGGAATCTGTGTTAATTTTGGATTTTTAGATGTATAAGATGAGAAAACTAAGAAATGAGTAGAAATCAGAGATGTGGAAGTGAGAAATCGGTAAAATCAGCTATAAATCTCTGAAAATCAGCAGAATCTCGGGTAGAACAGTTGTAGATCTCCTCCGAATCCAACTTCCAAGCTCTGATACCACTTGTGAGGACTGGGAGTTCGGTTTGATTGAACATACTTAGGTCAGATCAGCAACAACACGATCATGTGGAATCCGATAGTGATGTAGGAGAGATATAGACAACATAGACATTGTTCAATGCATTCATTCTCATTGAAGTTGTTGATTCGTACAAAGTTCCAGAGAGAATTTGAAAGAGCTTCGCCAGAGGTGTAAGAAACAGATGTCTCAAATGAGAACCAAGACCCTCTATTTATAGGCGTGCTCCATCCGGGAGAAAGCACAACCCGTCCGGATGACTATGTCCATCCGCCCGGATGGACTTACAAAACTTCTAACTTTGTGTTTCGTCCCGGATATGATACAAACTATACATTGACAACAAACAGGTTAATATACACTAAATACAGACGAAAGCTACAGACATATGCATCTACAATACTATATGATAGTTTGACGCTAGACAAGCTAGATGGAAGCTTGGGAGAGAAGTTGGTCAAACGGATCAAGTACACGGGAAAGAGAGCATAATCGGATTTAAGGTAAGTAAAGCTTACACCTTTTTTTTGTAGAATACCTATTTATTATATGGGTTATGAACATGATAGGTTAATATTTTAAATATGATGTTCCGGCGCGAAATGATACGGGTCGAAACAAGTGACAATGATAAGAAACCATGTTTGATGGTTAAAAAGGGGTAAAACGGTAATTCGGTCATGCGTTAATGGATAAACTATGAGTTTTGATTAAGTTACCATATGGTGTAACCTATAATGCGTAAAAATGGTAATATGGTAATTTGGTTATGAGTTAACGGATAAACATGTGTTTTTGAAAAAGACGCTCTACGGCGTAAGCCATGAGGAGTCAAAAGAATTAAGAAATGATTTTTAAGTAATATGATCATACGATGTAAACAGGAATGGGTTACATGGATGAGATGGCAAACAAATACCATCTCACAAGGATAAAATGGTCAATTAGACCAAACAGGTTAAAAGGTGATGATATCACCATTTGACAATAACGACTAATGATTGTTTGTCGAGTCTTATGCTCAAAGGAACAAATAGCGCGTGAGATTTCGTTGTTATTTAATTAACAACTTATATGATGAGGTATTAAAAATGGGTCATTTCTTTGACCCGAGCCAGGTATGTGTAATGGGTCAAACTCTCATTGAGAACCTAAGGTTCGATGAGAGTTAAATGAAGTCAAGAATGAACATTGGGTTGCCTTAATAGGTAAACCTAATAATTTAAATTATATTCATTGTGTTTATAGAAACATAATGATTTTTAAACAGATTATAGCTAAAATGTGCGATTTTGGTCGAACATGTATTGAAAGTCCTACGTCGTAAAAGAAGGGCTAAAATTGACCAAAATGCCGTTAAATGATAAACTGGGCAAACGACCCTTAAGGGTTATTTGAAAATAAGCTTTATGTTTGAGTAATACTTTTGGATAAGAGTAAAAGTTAAAGGTATAAGCCTTTTTGGTCAAATGCCTCGTAATGGGTCTTTTCCGTAAATTGACAAACCGAAGGGTAGAATTCAGAATAAATAGTTTACTATATTAAATCCACCACAAATATAGTTGAGGTGGAAGACAAGTAGATATCTTAATGTGTAAATAAGATGTAAGCAAAGGAGGAGCGAGATTTAAGTTTAATACGCATCCCTTAACGGGTCAAAATAAGTATAAACGCAAAACGGGTTACGGATGCATAAAAAATCCATGCATAGAACCTTGTATAATAGGAAACATTTATAGTATGACGTTCATGAGAATTTGAATGCAAACAAACAAGTTTGTTTGATAGATCATGAACGGGTCAAAAGTTTTATAAATAAATATAAAGATGAGGGCTTAAAATTTAAAAAATTGTTAATCTGAATGTCGGATTTCAACTCTATATGATAGAGAATCAAATTACAATCACGTAGGAAGAAACGGGAGGTAAAAAGAATAAAAATTAAGCGAGTTGTGACCATTTTATTGAAAAATGGCAATGCGGGGAATATCCAGCTCCAGTTTTGAAACATTCTGTGAGAAATAGGGTGTCGCGCCCCGCGACGAAGGATGCCATTTTCGGTTGCGCCACGCAACGTGTTCTCGCGCCCCGCGAAGGAATTTGACGAACCTGTCACGGTCCGCGACAGACTTAAAGGCTGTCAAATGTTGTTTATTTGCTTGTTTTTGGCTTACAGACTTGTTTAGACATGTTATAAACTTCGTATAATTAACGCATTTCATGATTTATGAAATGTAGTTATATCTTGAAGTACCGGATGATGATCAAGCTCAATGAAGGACCGAACACGATCAAAGATTCAAGCTTCCACATACGTTTCGTCGTTACGTGATTAAACGACGATATTATGTTGAAATGTTTTAAATTTCAAAATGTTTTATGAAACTCGTTACCCCAATTAAATTGATAAAAGACCGATATAGTTAACGAATTACATGTGTTAACACGTATTGTAGACAACCTTGTATTATAGTACGGGCGGTTATTAATGTTAACACTATTAATATTTTGTAAACATTCTAGTTGAAGGACCCTCGCATTTGAAGATGACGGGAGTCTAAGGATTTATCGACACGATGAAGAAATGGTCTGAAGTATGACAAGTAAGCTATACACGCCAAAGACATAAATCAAGTAATGATCTCGAATGAAGATCGAACAACAAGGAAAGTTTATCAGGGCGAGTATCTACCAGGTACACGTCTTAAGTTTATAGTACAAACAGTAATATGCAACAGATACATAGTGAATGACAGTTGCCTATAGAATATAAAACTTGAGAAACCTGGATAGGGTACCTATCCAGGATAACGTTTCCAAGAGAAATTTAGTAGAGATACGTATTATTCACAATTGTGAATAACAAGACAATAAGAGAATTCACTTTATATAGAAAATTGGATGAGAGTAATCATCCAAGTAAGTATTCTCAATATGAACCCTATTGAGAAAAGTAACGATCACATTAACGAATGTGATTGTATAAATGCTTATAAAAGGAAAACATTTTATATGTTCAAGGATGAAACGGGTAAAACTAATAATTGTTAAATAACAATTAAATAAGGTTTTACGAAATAAAATCGGAAATATAGAAATGAATCGACGATTTACTTACATGGAAGTGATGTGATAATTATAATAAGGTCACGCGTACCATGTGTTGATTACTTACCCTGGCCTGATACCATGAACTTCTTATAATGAGCGCATTTACGTCCGATGTGGTAAGGACGAGGTGAATGAAAAGTTAAAAGATCCTTGGAGTCAAGAAATCTTAATAGGCACTCGTATAAATGGTTTTCGAGGGAACCATAAAAACGATATATGGCGTATATAGAAATAAATGACCCAAGGAAATTCGTGAAATAAGTCATTATGGATGAAAGATCCACGGTTGACAAAAGGGCACGTAAAACCAAAAGTATAAGTGACCTGTGAGGTCATAGAAATGGAGGTATTGCCCATACGGAAAGACGATCAAAGTCGTTGACTTTGGTCGTAGTAAAGAAAGAATGATGATGTTAATCATCATTCATGGTTTATAAAGCCATTAAGGATGGTCAAATAAAGAATAAAGGTTTGGTTGAATAAAAGCGATGAACTTCGCTAAGACAATCCAAACATGACAAAACGAAGTCTTAATGCATACTGGAATTGATGCATTAATAATGACTTCGGTAAAGTACCCGGTTGAAGGGTAGGATTTTAAATATATACCTTGTGGATACTATATGATAGTTTTACGCTAGACAAGCTAGATGAAAGCTTGGGACAGAAGCGGGTCAAACGGATCAAGTACACGGGAAAAAGAGCATAATCGAATGCAAGGTAAGTAAAACTTACACCCTTTTTGTAAAATACCTATTTATTGTATGGGTTATGAACATGATAGGTTAATATTTGAAATATGATGTTCTGACGCGAAATGATACGGGTCGAAACAAGTGACAATGATAAGAAACCATGTTTGATGGTTAAAAAGGGGTAAAACGGTAATTTGGTCACGCGTTGACGAATAAACTATGTGTTTTGATTAAGTTACCTTATGGTGTAACCTATAATGAGTAAAAAGGATAATATAGTAATTTGGTTACGAGTTAACGGATAAACATGTGTTTTTGAAAAAAGACACTCTACGGCGTAAGCCATGAGGAATCAAAAGAATTAAGAAATGATTTTTAAGTAATATGATCATACGGTGTAAACCGGAACGGGTTACATGGATGAGATGGCAAACAAATACCATCTCACAAGGATAAAAAGGTTAATTAGACCAAACGGGTCAAAAGGTGATGATATCATCATTTGACAATAACGACTAATGATTGTTTGTCGAGTCTTATGCTCACAGGAACAAATAGCGAGTGAGATTTCATTGTTATTTAATTAACAACTAATACGACGAGGTATTAAAAATGGGTCATTGCTGTGACAACTGGAAATTTTCGGGTAATTTCCGTACCATTAGAATAGTGCTTAATATTATATGGTTATGTGTTTTGAACATCTGAATTGCATGATTTCGCTACATACATCTAGAGAACTCACAAAATACATTTTATGATGCATATTAGTCATTTTTATTGGTCGCGACTTGAAACAGTTTAAACAATGCTCAGGAATGACTAGTACACTTACCAGTTAGATTAGTAGTGCTGACGTGGGTTCGGTACTCAGATAAACGCACATTTAGGACATAGATTGGAGTCTAGGGTCAATGTTATACTAAATATAATGTGAGAAAACAAGGGGTTATGTTAATACCTTCCGAAAGAGATACAAACACTAAAAACTACCCGAAACTAGCTATAAATGGCAAAATCTGCATAATTCAGTAGGAATTCAGCATTCACTAGTTCATGTAATATCCAGAAATAATGTTTGAATACCCAGAATAACTTAAAAAGTGTCGGGAATATTATCAAGACATAAAAGCGCATCATGCTATACAAGTTACAAATGTTGATCTTTTAGCGAACCGTAAACAAAATTAATACCAAACGAACACCCAAACACGACTAGACACATCTTATGAACTAGTTAACAATATTTTGACTACAAGATTAGTTAAAATTCATCCAACACCGAATTATACATAAAATTATCTAACACACTTAATCACTTAACTAAGCCACTTGAAATTCAACTAGATTATCTAATCACCATAAAAACCCAACCAATACCCCATCCCTTATGTGGACGCTCAACCATGATATACCGTAGTAGACATTTATTTGGTGAATATTTGTCTAATCTACTCGATACTTCTTGATAGAAGGCAATGCCGCTAAGACGAAACACCAACTCAAACCCACTACCAAGAACAGAAGCCGAACTGAATGAGCGCATCTCTCTGGCGATCGCACAGCACTAGGCCAACCGCTCCGAGCACAGCGGTGGTACATCCGGAAACAATCCCCCTACTGGTAATGATAAGTCGTCTATGACACATTACAATACTCTCATGTATTCTATTCGTGCTTTGTCAATGCTCACTCATGGTTTGTTGTTGCAAATGTTTCCGGTTGCACGTACAAACAGTTCTTGGACTGCAAACCTTTGAACTTCGATGGTACTGGAGGTGCCGTCGCGTTTGTGCGATGGACCGAGAAGACAGACTCAGTCCTAAGAATGAGCAAATGTCTTCCTGAGCAAAGGGTCACTTACATTACTGGGTTGTTCTTAGATGGAGCGCTTTCATGGTGGAACCTACAGGTTCAGACTAAATGGGAAGTTGTTGCGTATGCTGTGAGCTGGGAAGAGCTCAAGGAGCTAATGAGGAAGAAGTAATGTTCGAGAGTTGAGATTCAGAGACTTGAGACTGAGTTTTGGAACTTAAAGATGATCGGATCTGATATCGCTGGGTACACACAACGTTTCCATGATTTGTCAAGGGTTGTTCCATATCTGGTGGAACCGGAATTTAAAAGGGTTGAGAGGTATATCTGGGGACTTGCCCCAAAAATTCTAAGCATGGTCACTTCTTCAAAGCCTTCTTCTATCGCTGAGGCTATTGACTTGGATGTTGCACTCACTGAGGAGGCGCTTCGTTTAGGGAAATTCTCAAAGTATGGTGCTAACAAAAAGGAGACTCATGTGGAGTCTTCAAGTGACAACAAGAGGAAGTTTAGGGAAATTCCTGAGGAGGCGCTTCGTTTAGGGAAATTCTCAAAGTCTGGTGCTAACAAAAAGGAGACTCATGTGGAGTCTTCAAGTGACAACAAGAGGAAGTTTTCGAACTTTAAGAAAAGCACTCTGGCAAACAACGATTTCAACAAACGAAGGAAAGCTAATCCACCAGCTGAGGCCAGGACTGGCGCAGCAAACAGTGAAACCGGTGGTAAAGGTTATGCGGGCTTTTTGCCCAAATGTGATAAGTGTAGATACCACCACACGGGCCCGTACAGAACTAATAGGTGTGATAATTATGGCAAGATCGGGCATAGCAAGGATACATGTTGGTCTGGTATGGGACGTGGGAATAGAAACCAAGGTGGTAATGGAAACCAGGGTGGTAATGGAAACCAAGGCGGTAATAAGAATCAGGGTGGAAATGGAAACCAGGATGGAAATGGGAACTGGGGTGGAACTGGAAATCAGGGTGGCAATGGAAATCAAGGTGGAAACAATAATAATAATCAAGGTGGAAATGGAAATGGCAGAGGCCAAGGTTGTTATGGATGTGGCGACAATGGGCATTATCGGAAGGATTGCCCAAAGGTGAATCAGGCTCGTGGAAGAGTTTTCACGATAGGAGCACGAGAGGCACGCAAGGACCCAAATTTTGTTACGGGTATGTTCTCTATAAACCAACACTATGCTTCTGTTCTATTTGATACTGGAGCCGACTTTAGTTTCATATCTATAGAATTTAATAATATACTTGGCCTAGATTTGAGTAAACTAGACGTCCAATATTCTATAGAATTGGCAAACGGGAAATAAGTCAAAGTGGATGAGGTGATTAAGGGTTGTACACTCGAGCTTGGGGAGCGAGAGTTTTCTATTGACCTTTTACCCGTTGACTTCGGAAGTTTCAATGTTGTTGTCGGAATGGATTGGTTGTCCGACAACCGGGCGGAAGTGGTTTGCCACGAGAAGACCATCTGCATCCCACTGCTGAATGAAGAAACGCTCGTAATTCATGGGGAGAAGCGTGAGACACCCCTATGGATCATTAATTGCATGAAGGCGCAAAAGTGTCTCCGAAAAGGCTGCATAGCCTTCCTCGCCCACATAGTCGACAAGGAAACCAATGAGCCGAAACTAGAAGACATCCCTGTCGTGAAAGAATTTCCAGAAGACTTACATGGACTGCCTCCACAGCGTCAAGTGGAGTTTCGGATTGATTTGGTGCCATGGGTGGCACCCGTGGTGAAATCATCATATCGGTTAGCTCCGTCAGAAATGCAGGAGTTATCTATGCAGCTGCAAGAGCTGCTGGATAAAGGATTCATCCGACCGAGTTTCTCACCTTGGGGAGCTCCGGTATTATTTGTTAAAAAGAAAGACGACAGTTTTCGCATGTGCATTGACTATAGGGAGTTAAACAAACTAACCATCAAGAATTGGTATCTCTTATCGAGAATTGACGACTTGTTCGATCAACTACAAGGTTCCAGCTACTACTCTAAGATCGATCTGAGATCGGGTTACCATCAGTTGAGAATACAAGAGGAAAGTATCCCTAAAACAGCCTCTAGGACTCATTACGGACATTACGAGTTTCTTGTTATGCCGTTCGGCTTAACCAATGCACCGGCGGTATTCAAGGACCTCATGAACCGCGTGTGTTTGGACAAGTGTGTGATTGTGTTTATTGATGATATCCTAAAATACTCGTGAACCAAGGAGGAGCATGAGCAACATTTGCGAGCTATTTTGGAACTCTTGAAAAAGGAACAACTTTATGCAAAGCTTTCGAAGTGCAAATTTTGGATTCGGGAGGTGTAATTCCTAGGTCATGTGGTAAATGAGAAGGGAATTCATGTCGACCCGACCAAGATTGAGGCGATTAAAAACTAGGAAGCGCCTAAGACCCCAACTGAGATATGACAATTTCTGGGATTAGCGGGCTATTATAGACGATTCAGAGAGAACTTCTCGAAAATTGCTCAACCGCTAACATCCCTAACCCATAAGGATAAGAAATTTGATTGGGGTAGGAACAAGAGACGGCTTTTCAACTATTGAAAGATAAACTTTGTGACGCACCTATTTTATCCTTACCCGATGGTACCGATGACTTCGTGGTCTATTGTGATGTGTCGCATCAAGGTCTTGGTTGCGTGTTGATGCAACGAGACAAAGTCATCGCGTACGTCTCTCGTCAATTGAAGGTGCATGAAAAAAACTATACCACGCACGACCTTGAGCTAGGTGCGGTGATATTCGCGTTAAAAATCTAGCGTCGCTACTTGTATGGTACTCATTGTACGATCTTTACAGATCACAAGGGTTTGCAGCACATATTTGATCAAAAAGACTTAAATATGAGGCAACGACGATGGGTTGAGTTATTGAACGATTATGATTGTGAGATAAAGTATCACCCGAGCAAGGCGAACGTTGTGGCGGATGCCTTGAGCAGTAAGGAACGTGCGGAACCTCTAAAGGTACGAGCCTTAGAGATGACCATACAAACTGATCTCACTTCTCGGATTCACGATGCTCAACAAGAAGCGCTTAAACCGGATAATATACAAGCCGAATCTTTACGTGGAATGGAGGTTCAATTGGTGCCGAAGGAGGATGGAACACTGTACTTTATGGGACGAATTTAGGTTCCATTCTTCGGTAACCTACACGCGATTATTTTGGACGAAACTCATAAGTCAAGGTTCTCTATACATCCGGGATCGGATAAAATGTACCAAGACTTTAAGGAATTTTATTGGTGGCCTAAGCTTAAAGCCGATATTGCTACTTATGTGGGAAATTGCCTTACATGTGCCAATGTTAAGGCGCAATATCAGAAGCCTTCAAGATTACTGCAACAACCTGAAATTTCTATATGGAAATGGGAATAAATCTAAATGGACTTCATTACTAAGTTACCTAGAATCCAAAGAGGCCATGATATGATTTGGGTAATTGTAGACCGACTTACAAAGTCCGCACATTTCCTACCAATCAGTGAGAATGATAGCACTAAGAAGCTGGCCGAAATATATCTCAAGGAGATTGTGGCATGTCATGGAGTGCCCACTTCTATCATATCAGACCGAGACAGTCGGTTCGTGTCAAGGATATGGCAATCATTTCAAAAGGCTTTTGGATCCCAACTGAATCTTAGTACAGCCTTTCATCCACAAACAGACGGCCAAAGCGAGCGGACGATACAAACTTTGGAAGACATGTTACGTGCTTGTGTAATGGACTTGGGTGGAAACTGGGATACTCACTTGCCCTTAGTGGAGTTATCCTGCAATAATAGCTATCACACTAGCATCCAGGCCGCCCCGTTTGAAGCTTTGTATGGATGAAAGTGTTGGTCCCCATTGTGTTGGGCGGAGACCGGGGATAAACAACTCATTGGTCCGGAATTGGTCCAGGAAACCACAGACAAGATCATTTAGATACGAGACCGTATAAAGATGGCTCGTGATAGGCAAAAGAGCTACGCCGACAAACGACCCAAACCATTAGCTTTCGAGGTCGGAGACATGGTAATGTTGAAGGTCTCACCTTGGAAGGGCATAGTGAGATTTGGTAAACGTGGAAAGTTGAACCCACGTTACATTAGGCCTTTCGAAATTTTGGAAAAGATCAGAACTGTTGCATGCAAGTTAAAACTACCGGAAGAGCTCAATAGTGTACACGACACGTTTTACGTGTCTAATCTCAAGAAAAGTCCTACCTCAAGAGACGGTCGTCATCCCAGCAGACGAGATTCAAGTCAACGACAAACTCTAATTTACCGAAGAACCTGTTGAGGTTACGCACTGGAAGGTCCACAAGACACGGAGGAGTCGTATAAAGCTAGTCAAAGTTCGCTGGAACTTGCGTCATGGTCCCGAGTTTACATGGGAACGTGAAGATCAAATCAAGTCCAAGTACCCTCATTTGTTTCAAGACTCCTCTGCAACCGGTAACACAGCTTGAATTTCGGGACGAAATTCTTTTTTAACGAAGGGAGAATGTGACAACTGGCAATTTTCGGGTAATTTCCGTACCACTAGAACAGTGCTTAATATTATATGGTTATGTGTTATGAACATCTGAATTGCATGATTTCGCGACATACATCTAGAGAACTCATAAAATACATTTTATGATGCATATTAGTCATTTTTATTGGTCGCGACTTGAAACAATTTAGACAATGCTCAGGAATGATTAGTACACTTACTAGTTAGATTAGTAGTGATGACGTGGGTTTAGTACTCAGATAAATGACACATTTAGGACATAGATTGGAGTCCAAGGTCAATGTTATACTAAATATCATGTGAGAAAACAAGGTGTTATGTTAATAACTTCCGAAAGACATACAAACACTAAAAACTACCCGAAACTAACTATAAATGGCAAAATCAGCATAATTTAGCAGGAATTCAGCATTCACTAGTTCATGTAATATCCAAAAATAATGTTTGAATACCCATAATAACTTAAAAAGTATCAGGAATATTATCAAGACATAAAAGCACATAATGCTATACAAGTTACAAATGTTGATCTTTTAGCGAACTTTAAATGAAACTAATACCAAACGAACACCCAAACACGACTAGACACATCTTATGAACTAGTTAACAATATTTTGACTACAAAACTAGTTAAAATTCATCCAACACCTTATTATACATAAAAATTCTCTAACACACTTAATCACTTAACTAAGGGGCTGTTTGGCAACATCTGAATGGTTAAGTGCTGAACCAGTAAGAGGTCTGAACCATTAAGTGCTGAACCAGTAAGAGGTCTGAACCATTAAGAGCATGTATAATACTTAACCGTTCAAAGGCAAATGTCTGACCAATTTAGATTAGAGGTCTTAACCATTCAGACTCTGTATAAATCTTAACCATTCAGAGGCAAATGTCTGAACCATTCAGACATCTGCTCGTGAAACAAACAGTCTGAACCATTAAGTACTGAACCAGTAAGAGGTCTGAACCATTAAGAGCCTCATTAAGAGGTAAACAAACAGCCCCTAAGCCACTCGAAATTCAACTAGATTATCTAATCACCATAAAAACCCAACCAATACCCCCCCTTGTGTGGACGGACAACCATGATATATCGTAGTAGACATTTATTTGGTGAATATTTGTCTAATCTACTTGATACTTCTTGATAGAAGACAATGCCGCCAAGACAAAACACCAACTCGAACCCACTACCAAGAATAGAAGCCGAACTGAATGAGCGCATCTCTCTGGCAATCGCGCAGCACGAGGCCTACCGCTTCAAGCACAGCAGTGGTACATCCGGAAACAATCCCCCTACTGGTAATGATAAGTCGTCTATGACACATTACAATACTCTCGTGTATTCTATTCGTGCTTTGTCAATGCTCACTCATGGTTTGTTGTTGCAAATGTTTCAGGTTGCACGTACAAACAGTTCTTGGACTACAAACCTTTGAACTTCGATGGCACTGGAGGTTAAAAAGAGGCAATGATAAGAAACCATGTTTGATGGTTAAAAAGGAGTAAAAAGGTATTTCGGTCATGCGTTGACGGATAAACAATGAGTTTTGATTAAGGTACCTTATGGTGTAACCTATAATGAGTAAAAAGGATAATATGGTAATTTGGTTACGAGTTAACGGATAAACATGTGTTTTTGAAAAAGACACTCTATGGCGCAAGCCATGAGGAATCAAAAGAATTAAGAAATGATTTTTAAGTAATATGATCATACGGTGTAAATTGGAACGGGTTACATGGATAAGATGGCAAACAAATACCATCTCACAAGGATAAAATGGTCAATTAGACCAAACGGGTCAAAAGGTGATGATATCACCATTTGACAATAATGACTAATGATTGTTTGTCGAGTCTTATGCTCACAGGAACAAATAGCACATGAGATTTCGTTGTTATTTAATTAACAACTAATATGACGAGGTATTAAAAATGGGTCACTGTTGTGACAACTGGCAATTTTCGGGTAATTCCCGTACCATTAGAACAGTGCTTAATATTATATGGTTATGTGTTTTGAACATCTGAATTGCATGATTTCGCGACATACATCTAGAGAACTCACAAAATACATTTTATGATGCATATTAGTCATTTTTATTGGTCGCGACTTGAAACAATTTAGACAGTGCTCAGGAATGACTAGTACACTTACCAGTTGGATTAGTAGTGCTGACGTGGGTTCAGTACTCAGATAAAGGACACATTTAGGACATAGATTGGAGTCCAGGGTCAATGTTATACTAAATCTCATGTGAGAAAACAAAGGGTTATCTAATACCGTCCAAAAGACATACAAACACTAAAAACTACCCAAAACTAGCTATAAATGGCAAAATCAGCCTAGTTCAGCAGGAATTCAGCATTCACTAGTTCATGTAATATCCAGAAATAATGTTTGAATACCCAGAATAACTTAAAAAGTATCAGGAATATTATCAAGGTATAAAAGCGCATCATGCTATACAAGTTACAAATGTTGATCTTTTAGCGAACCGTAAACGAAACTAATACCAAACGAACACCCGAACACGACTAGACACATCTTATGAACTAGTTAACAATATTTTGACTACAAGACTAGTTAAAATTCATCTAACACCTTATTATACATAAAAATTCTCTAAAACACTTAATCACTTAACTAAGCCATTTGAAATTCAACTAGATTATCTAATCACCATAAAAACCCAACCAATACCCCCCCCCCCTTACGTGGACGGTCAACCATGAGGGCCCACAAGCCCTCATGTTGTCTAAGTATGTTAGAAGGGTAAATGTATTGCATGAAGTGTCTTGAGTTGGGAACTTGTGCATAAAGATCTCACCATATCCCAACATCCTACACTTATCATCTTCACCAAAAAAAATCAAACAACACTCCTCCGATCTCCCTCATACTCTTGGCCAACCACCTCCACTTTCACCTTCATTTTTCTAGTCCATTTCAAGCTAATCCAAGGGTGTTCTAAGGTGTATAAGCATATCTAAGAAGGTTCCAAACAATAGGAGTTGAAGGACCTCTCTTGGGAGCTATTATCCATCAATTTTCTTCATCTTCATCTTCTTGTTACTTCCCTACCCTTGTGCTAGTAGTAAGTCCCTTTGAACACCTATTTTCATCTTGTTTATGTATATGTAACTTATGTACAACTTAACATCTAAAGGCTCTTACAAAACAAAGATGAAGAACACTATAAACCAAGTTAAAAATCCCAAAAAGAAAGTTGTTCATGATGTGTTATGAAGTTGTTTAATTGATTGTTTGTGTTTATGATGATGAACATCACATATAAACTTGTTAGATGATGATTAAAAACATGATCTAACAAGTATACATGAGGATCTTGTAAAGATCCATGGTGAACATGTTGTACGAGATGGATGAACTTGAAAATGAAGTTGTTAAAGTGTAGAACTTGTTGCATATAAAATTATGGTTTCTTGAAAGATGGATGAGCTTCAAAATGAAGTTGTTAAAGTGTAGAACTTGTTACATATAAAATTATCGTTTTTTAAAAGAAGGATGAACTTGAAAAATGAAGTTGTTAAAGTGTATAAATTGTTACATACAAATTATGATTTTCTTGAAAGATGGATGAAAACAAGTTCATAATTAGTTTTCTAAAAAGTTTGGTAAAATTATAAGATAAGTATGATTTTTAAACAAATAAACATACTTAAAAACCATACTAGAATACTACATGTTCAAAAGTTCATCTTAGTATAATTGATGATATATTGTGTTGTAAATTGTTGTGGGAAAATTGTTGATGATTTTGAAAAGAAAATGATATGTTTTAAAACATGGAACCTCCATTTTCTAAGGGAAACTATGGCCAAATTTTTTATAAAATTTAAACACTTAGAAAATATTTTGTTTACAAGGTTCTTACAAGAAAACTTGATAAAAATAATAAGTATAAAAATTCCCACAATTTTTGTATAAAAATACAAGCAAAGAAGGTATGGTTTTTCAAGAAATAAAATGGTTATAAATATATATTTTAGGAAAATATATATTTAGTGGTCACTTGAACTATGTGCTATGTGTATATTGTTTGTATTAGTTATATTAAAAATTAGGAATTACAAGAATACATGAATATTTATATCATGAACACAAAATTGGACGATTCGGACACTTGGACATATTGGACAAATTATATATATATATTCCGGAATAAAAATATAATATATAGAAGCTTGGTGAAATATATATTTTCAAAACCGAACAAGTGACAAAATATATATTTTTACAAGTGATATAAAAATATACTATATTTCATAAACGCCTTAAATAGGCCATTTTGGTGGAAATTAAAAATATTTTTTTTTGTAATCTTAAAAGAATAGATTATTTTTAAGACATATGGATATACAAGAAATTGCCAAGACTAAGATATATACATAGATGATTCTATAAACATGTCTTAGAAATGAATATTTTAAGAATGCAAGAAAATACGTATTCCTATACGTACAAATACACGCCAACACATACTACCAACACTTGGTAAAGACACCATTACACAAAGTATTATACATACTTGTGAGAATACGCAGTTAAATACACACAATACTCATAATACAAGTATACCTATACTTGGGAATATATATACGTGTATAATACTTAACAAATTGTACACTTGGTCATGTATATCACAAGCATATGCATAAGGAAATATTATATATCAATACAAGTTAAAAATATATTATTTTTAACAAACCCATCGTAATCACGAATGATATATAAAACGATGCATGCAAATAATATAAGTTAAAATATAATATTTTAACTAATATATCGAATTTGGAATTTTATATAATTATGGAAAAATTATATATAGACATCACACATCGAAAATATAACTAAAAACAAATACATTCCAAAACAAGTCTAAATAAATATTTAAGACTAAGAGCCGTTACAAGACCGAAGTGTCTAACCAAAACCTAGCACGTTTGTAGGTTGCAACACGAACCTAGGAAACCAATCTTGAGTACGCACTATTTACGGAACGCAAAATTGTGAGTTCATGTCCCCCTTTTCTCTTAACTGTTTTTGGATTTAGAACTCTCGGGTTTGAAATACATGTTTCAGTGGTATGGTTTAGCTAGGGCATGAACTGTTAGATCACGTGAGCGAATAGTATCTCTCTTAAGTGCCATTAATCTTGTATAGACCGAGGGACAAAGGTGGTAGATCTATCGGATGCAGCGAGCCCTACTCTTGGGTCCTTGTGTGGCCCATGTAGTGCTTTTGTTGTTCCAACCGGGTGGACCGAAGGAAATTCGCTAGGGTTGAGTGCTTCTTATGTCGCCACACATATTAATGTCCTTGTAAAACATTAATGATCTGTTCATAGACGCTTTACATACCTGTTGTTAAAAGATCTCTCAAATGTTTAAAAATTTATATGGAACTCACTCAAAATGCATGAACTCGCTCAACTTTTGTTGATGTTTTCAAACATACATGTATTTCAGGGAATTAGTTGGATCTTGGTGTTGGCGTTTACTATCAAGCTTTTGGGTTACAAGTCTTCGATGTCATCCTTTTTGGAGGGTTTGGTCCATATATCTCATCTTTGATGAGATATAGGATACAAAGCCTTATGTTTTAATCTTTTGTCGAACTAGTACCTTTGTGGAACTTAAAACTTATGTTGGTTTGTAACTTAAACAACTTATGGTGTGTAACATTTTAGCTTATGAATGGATGAACATCGTTTGTTTTAATCATGTAGTTGTTTACAATTACCGTATGCAATGAAAACTAATCAAGTTTACACCACACGCTTCCGCTAATAGACGGGTGTGACAGTTGCTTTGACCCAAGCCAGGTATGTGTAATGGGTCAAACTCTCATTGAGAACCTAAGGTTCGATGAGAGTTAAACGAAGTCAAGAATGAACATTGGGTTACCTTAATAGGTAAACCTAATAATTTAAATTATAGTCGTTGCGTTTACAGAAAAATAATGACTTTTTAAATAAGATTATAGCTAAAATGTGCGATTTTGGTCGAACATGTATTGAAAGTCCTTCGTCATAAAAGAAGGGCTAAAGTTGACAAAAACGCCGTTAAAAGATAAACCAGGCAAACGACCCTTAAGGGTTGTTTGAAAATAAACTTTATGTTTGAGTAAATCTTTAGGATAAGAGTAAAAGTTAAAGGTATAAGCCTTTTTGGTCAAATGCCTCGTAATGGGTCTTTTCCGTAAATTGACAAACCGAATGGTAGAATTCGGAATAAATAGTTTACTATATTAAATCCACCACAAATATAGTTGAGGTGGAAGACAAGTAGATATCTTAATGTGTAAATAAGATGTAAGCAAAGGAGGAGCGAGATAAGTTTAATATGCTTAAATCCCTTAACGGGTCAAAATAAGTATACACGCAAAACGGGTTACGGATGCATTAAAAAATCCATGAATAGAACCTTGGATAATAGGAAACATTTATAGAATGACGTTCATGAGAATTTGAATGTAAACAAACAAGTTTGTTTGATAGATCATGAACGGGTCAAAAGTTTTATAAATAAATATAAAGCCGAGGGCATAAAATTTAGAAAATTGTTAATCCGAATGTCAGATTTCAACTCTATATGATAGAGAATCAAATTACGATCACGTAGGAAGAAACGAGAGGTAAAACGTATAAAAATGGAGCGAGTTATGACCATTTTAGTGAAAGGGACAATTGCATATTTCCTCTTAAAAAACTGCTTAATTGCGTATTTACCCAACTTAAAATTAAAATTGCATATATCCCTTCTTTAACTAATAAAATTGCAAATTTACCCATTTTGATTTATTTCATTAAAACAAGTTATATAATGACTTTTTTACTCTTATTTTTACTAAAGCTAAAAAAAATACATATTTATTCATTTTTACTAGTTTTTGTAGATGTTTACTAGTTTAGTGGTTTATTTTGGAGTTTAAGTTTTAGTAAAAATAGTAAAAATGAATAAATATGTATTTTTTAAAGAATTATGAAAAATCCACAAATACTAGTAAAAATGAATAAATATGTATTCTTTTTAAAGTTTTAGTAAAAATAAGGGTAAAAAAATCATTATAGAACTTGTTTTTAACAAAATAAATCAAAATGAGTAAATTTGCAATTATATTAGTTACGGAAGGGGATAAATGCAATTTTAATAGTTAAGGAAGGGGATATATGCAATTTTAATTTTAAGTTGGGTAAATACACAATTAATTAGTTTTTTAAGGGGAAATATGCAATTGTCCCTTAGTGAAAAATGGCAATGCTGGGAATATGCAGCTCCAGTTTCGAAACCTTCTATGAGAAATAAGGTGTCGCGCCCCGCGACAAATGATGCCCTTTTCGGTCGTGCCACGCAACGGGTCCTTGGCCCCGCGAAGGAATTTGACGAACCTGTCGCGGTCCGCGACTGACTTAAAAGCTGGCAAATGTTGTTTATTTGCTTGTTTCGACTTACGGACTTGTTTAGACATGTTATAAACTTCGTATAATTAACGCATTTCATAATTTATAAAATGTAGGTATATCTTGAAGTACCAAATGACGATTAAGCTCAATAAAGAACCGAACACGATCAAAGGTTCAAGCTTCCGCATTACGTTTCGTCGTTACGTGATTAAACGATGATATTATGTTGAAATGTTTTAAATTTCAAGATATTATGTTGAATGAATGTACCATATTAAAAAAATAAAAAATAAAAGTGTATTACTGTCTTGTGGTTTTAAATCAAATGCTTACAGATAAAAAAAAAACGTTAACAAAGTTTAGAATTCTAGACTAAGGGAGCCTACCAGAATCCCGTTAATCACCAAATCACTGGTCGAAAATTCACCAACACTATTTGAACCCATTGAAACCCGCATCCACATGCATCGGTGTTCTAACATCCAACCTTAACACACAACTCTCTCTCTCTCTCTCTCTCTCTCTCTCTCTCTCTCTCTCAATGAATACCCATCTTCGATTCTCTTACCCACTTGAAGTAACCAAAAAGTCGACGACGATGTAGCCGCAATACCCGCGATACTCGAATGTGATTACCCGAGGGTGCCCCACCTACCCTAAAGAAACACCAATATCATGTGTCAATATCGTATTTTTATATTTTAAGAATATAATAATATTTAATAAAAAGGTATATAAATTATACATATACATACATATATTAAAAACACAACATAATGAATAGTGTTTTATTATTATTATTATAATATAATATAATATAATAATAGCAATATATAGTTTTTTAAATACTTTTATTATTTTACTATTATAACAATAATTATTTTTTTTACTTTTTAAATTAAATACATTTTTCATATTTTTCTTAACTTTAATTATTTTTTTGTATCACGGGTTAGGATAAGTTTGGTGTTAACTGGTATCGAAAATACCAATATGATTCTGTCAAGCAGTAAAAAACGTCAAAAGTTGATACCGAATTGTTGGAGTAGGATCAAATACAAACCACAATTCACATACAAACTGTAAGAATCATTTAAAAAGTGTCATGTGGCTTCCAAACAAATATAGAGAAATGGTAAAATAATAACCTAAATAATATCAATTATATTAAATTCCCTATAATTATGCTAACAAACAATTAATTCTTTATTTGAATTTTCCTTTTGTTTTCAATGTGGTGATACAATTTTTTTATAAAGAAAAGTGCTATATCATTCACATATGTTCTAGAATCAATTATATTGATTAATTTTCATGTGCTAATATAATTCAAAGGTGCTACTTTTATGTATGTATTGTTTTAGTATGTGCTAATTTAACTTTTTTTAAGTGTTAGGATTTGTTATCACGGTTTGTAGTGGAACCAACCCCCGTATTGTTTGTTTGAATTTTGGTAAATTACAAGCAAGATACATACATACATACCAAGTGGCATGATTGTAATTAATGAGCTCAACAAAGGAATGGAGGACACTATGCCGGGCTTTTTCTGGCCAATCCTGTTGTGTTGCCTAGTTATGTAACAGGAATTCAACTAACGCTGTCTACTAACGGCAACCATAATATCCTATTATTATGTGCATATATACACACACACATACACATATAGATATAGAGAGAGAAGAAGCAATTAAGCCTGGTAGTATATTAACCAGTTTTCGTCTCAAGTAACGGCGTTTTCACCCTCTCCTGGATTCTAGTGAGAGAGTAGAGAGAGAGAGAGTTCTGGTTTGCTGAAGATTTAGGTTTAGGGTTTCGATTCACCTCTTTAACCTTGATACTTACATACTTTTTGCTTTAATTGTTGTTGTTATGATCATAAGTACGCATATAATCTCCAGAATTTGATGATTTTGGAGGTTTAGTTTACATTATTTCGAAGAAATTTCTGTGCTTGAAGAATTTGTTTCGATTTTGACCATGGAGAATCAACGGTCAATGTTTCTCTCACCTGAAGGTGTGATTTCTTCACTCTAATTTTGATTGTTATTATTGTGGTGGTGAAAGTAGAGTCAACTGTTGACTCTTGACTTTGACCTAATTAAGGGTTTGTATTGATTATTGATTTTGTTTAGTTTGTTATTTATGCTGAAAATGTTATGTTTTTTGTGGTTTTTGTTGAATTTGAATATGAGCTATGGAAGATCTGTTGTATAAGGAGTTATGGAAAGCATGTGCTGGGCCACTAGTGGATGTTCCAAGAGATGGAGAAAGAGTTTTCTACTTTCCTCAAGGCCATATGGAGCAAGTAAATCTAATATTTTCTTGATTTTTAGAATTATTGTTTTTAAAGGTTTTATGTTGGTTTTTTGATATGAAGTGAATAGATTTGTTGTGGTTGATTATGTGGGATTTGATTTGAAAATTTTGGTTGTTTGTGGGATTTGTTTAGTTAGAGGCATCAAGGAATCAGGAAGTGGATCAGAGTATCCCTCACTTCAACCTCAAATCAAAGATCCTTTGTCGTGTTGTTCATACGCAACTGCTGGTAGGTAACGTGTTCTTACAGTGTTCGGTAGGACTCATATATAAATTGTCGTGTTGTTCATACGCAACTGCTGGTAGGTAACGTGTTCTTACAGTGTTCGGTAGGACTCATATATAAATTGTCGTGTTGTTCATACGCAACTGCTGGTAGGTAACGTGTTCTTACAGTGTTCGGTAGGACTCATATGTAAATTGTCGTGTTGTTCATACGCAACTGCTGGTAGGTAACGTGTTCTTACAGTGTTCGGTAGGACTCATATGTAAATTTAAGTATTAATAAGATCTGTTTTAGTGGTGTTTGGATGTACATAACCATATTGATTATTCCAACTAGTAAGTTTGGTTTGTTGGTGATATATGCTGTATTACATAGGTTGACTAGCTGAAATAGCATTCATATGTAAGAAAACGAACATTTTTAGCTTTCGATCCTTCAGTTTGTAGGACATCTAAGTTTATTAAAGAAGAGGTGATATGTGAATCTGGTTGTGTGATGGTTTGAGTTATTTTAGAATTGGTTAACATTGTAGGCTGAACAAGATACCGATGAAGTTTATGCTCAAATCACTTTACTTCCGGAACAAGATGTAAGAGTTCATTTTATAAATTTCTTAAAGTTCAAGGTAAATTGATGTCTTTTGTTTAAATATCCTATGTTTATGTTCTTTTGTGGCGAATCGCAGCAAAGTGATCTTACTCCTGAAAAATGCCCTGCTGAGACTCCAAAGCCAACTGTTCACTCTTTTTGCAAAGTCTTGACGGCATCAGATACGAGCACTCATGGTGGTTTTTCGGTGCTCAGAAAACATGCAAATGAATGCTTACCTGCGTTGGTAATTTTGCTTCTTTTTTAAATATTTAATAATTATTACTTCTTTTTCTAATTCATAAGTTTAATAATGTTATGTTCTAATTTTCCTTTTTTTTTTTGTTTAGGACATGACTCAGCCTACTCCAACTCAAGAGCTAGTAGCTAAGGATCTCCATGGCATTGAGTGGCGATTTAAGCATATATTCAGAGGTCAATATGCTCTTGTATTTTTTTGCATATGTTTAAAGATAGCGGGTCAAAGAAGGTATTTTTGGTACCGGCCGAACCAGGTCAAGTGACCTGAAAAGTCTTTTCTACTTTTAATATAATTAGTGTTAGAAATTACAAAATAGGTACTGTTTAAACGCCAATAGAATTTGTTTGAATTAAATGATTTAGGAGACTTTAGGCACGAAAATACACTTTGTACGTCTTTTGGCCTGTTCTGTTGACTCATTTGACCCGTCTTATTTTAAGCTATTTTATTTTACCCCTTGGACTCATCAGAGATAAACATAAATTCATGCATACATAATAAGAACCCCAGCAACAATCATTATCATGCACAAATTGTTGAACCATGTAAATGATGTTTTAATTTCATTTATCGTTACTTGTATCATGCTTAAACTTTGATCTAATAAGAATTATATACAGGTCAACCTCGAAGGCATTTGCTTACAACCGGATGGAGTACTTTTGTTGCATCGAAAAGATTGGTGGCTGGGGATTCTTTTGTATTCCTTAGGTATTGCTTTCCGTTCTTGCTTTATCTTGTCACGCAGATGTAAATAAAATGTTTGACTATTCGTCAAGTATATCTAAAAAATCGTTTTGTAGAGACGCACATGAAGCTGGTGGTCCCAAATCAGTGTTTTCAGTTTAAGTGTAATTATAGTAAAGGACAAGTTGGTAGTTTACTTCAGAATTCTAAAAAAAATGTTGTAGGGAGAGTTAACCTCAGATACATATTTCTTTATTGTTATAGTTGATTTATAAATTGTAGAATAGATACATGTTTATAATTTATGTGATCATTAGGGGGGAAAATGGTGAATTACGCGTGGGAGTAAGACGTGCTGCTCAACAGCATAGTTCTATGCCGTCTTCTGTGATTTCAAGCCGAAGCATGCGACTTGGAGTGCTTGCAACTGCATCACATGCTGTTTCTACCAAAACCCGTTTTCTTGTTTACTACAAGCCAAGGTATGTTCCTTCGCATTTAAGATCCATTTAATTAGTAATATATTAATTTTGGTTATTTTTTGCTTTTAACGGGTCATGTGGGTAAAATCAATAAGCTAGCCAAAAAGTAAACAGGTCAAACAGGTCAAACAGGCCAAGAGTCATCGAAAGATAACTTATATTGTGAATGCATACAACCTACAAAACCGATTTATTTATAACATATATTATTATTGGGTTTATATAACAAATATCTAAATATTTATCTGATATGCTGTAATTTTACAGAACAAGTCAGTTTATCATAGGCTTGAACAAGTACATTGAATCTTTAAACAATGGATTCACAGTCGGTATGAAATTCAGTATGCGATTTGAGGGTGAAGATTCTCCAGAGAGAAGGTACATAATTATTTTTATTTTATTGGTATACAAGTTGATATACAGAATCAATTTTCCATTAATATTCCTTTAACTGATTAGGTTTACGGGTACGATAGTTGGAATTGAAGACCTGTCTCGCCAGTGGGAAGATTCTAAATGGCGCTCACTGATTGTAAATATCTGACATTATTATTTTTAGAGTAAAATGCCATTTTTGTCCCTGAGGTTTGGCTAGTTTCGCGACTTCTGTCCAAAGGTTTGTTTTTCCACTTCTGGATCCAAAAGGATTGAAATCTTCCATTTTCATCCGGCTTGTTAACTTTATACATTTTTCTCTATTAAGTTAGAGGTATTTCCTGTCTTTTTTGTTAACTTAAAGGGCAACTCGGTCCTTTTCACATTATGCTAAATGCTTGTACATAGAGTGATTAAGTAAAAAAAGACCGAATTGCCCTTTAAGTTAACAAAAAAGACGGAATAAGGGAGAAAAATGGTTGGAGCTAACGAGCCGGATGAAAATGGCAAGATTTCTGACCTTTTTGATCCAGATGCAGAAAAATAAACCTTTGGATAAAAGTCGCAAAACTGGCCAAACCTCAGGGATGAAAATGACATTTTACTCTAATTTTTATACATGTATTATTTTTAAGGGAAATTAACCCTTTTCATGTTAACTTCAGGTCCATTGGGATGAATCCACATCGATAGCGAGACCCGAAAGGGTATCTCCATGGGAGATTGAGATTTATACAACTCATGTACCAACAAGCTTGGCTCCACCAGTGGCATCTAAAAGTAAACGGCCTCGACCTCTAGCCAACGTCCCTAATCCTGGTGAGTCCAAAGTTTATTTTTTATATTTATTTTTACCAATGTCCATATCCATATTAAGTTGTTAACCGCTTCTATTTTGTACTTTTGCTGCTTAATGTTCCAGAACCTGCATGCTCGGCTGTATCTGTCGTTTGGAATCCTTCGCATGAGCAAACGGAAAATGGTGACAATGGCCGTCTTTTAAGAACACAGTTTAATGCAGGTTAGCAAGTAGTTAATTACTTATAACGGGTCGGACTGGGTAACTAGTTAGAATGGGTAGGGTTGGGTTAATGCGGGCCCGTAAACACATTTTTTTTTCTTTCAAAAATAGCCAATTTGTTAGAGATGATTAGATTTACTTAAGATGTTCATACATCTGAACACACTACAAATGGCTTGAAACTAGGGCTGCAAACTAACCGAACGTTTGTGTTCGTTCGTTTAACAAATGAACGAACATGAACAGAGTCCGTGTTCATGAACGTTCGGTAACGTGTTTGTTTGAATTCGATAGTTTATTTGGGTTTTTAATTTTTATATTTATTTGATACTTCAAAATTCTTACTAATAAAATACTTAATAAATTATAGTGTACCGTATATGTAATAAAATATTTAATATAGAGTTAATTACATAGTCCCTGTGGATTGCACAAAATAACATACTTAGGTACTAATAGTTTAAAATCACCTTCTAGGGTATTAACTTTTCATTTTGTAACGTTTGGAGGTATTAACTTCTAGGGTATTAACATAGTTAGTCCCTGTGGTTTGCACAAAATAACATACTTAGGTACTAACAGAATGTGATTTTAAACCTACAAATAACGTTAATACCTCCAAACGTTACAAAATGAAAAGTTAATACCCTAGAATGTGATTTTAAACTATTAGTACCTAAGTATGTTACTTTGTGCAAACCACAGGGACTAACTATGTAATTAACTCTTTAATATATGTTCGTTTTCATTCATGAACGCTTGTTTGTGTTCGTTTGTTTTCATTTGTGTTCATGAACGTCTATTTGTGTTCGTTTGCGTTCGTTTTTGTTATTTCTGTCCGTTACCTAATATTAATGAACAAACACAAACGAACACCTTCTTTTTCTTAACAAACGAACACGTTCTTTTTCTTAACGAACGAACATGAACAAAAAATCTCGTTCGGTAAGTGTTCATGAACAGTTCGTGAACACATTTATTTTCTTAACTACTTGAAACCTGTCTGACCCTTTCCATTTTTGTTAACTCTTTTGGATTAAGGCAAAACAAACATATTAAATTCAACCTATTTATATATAAATGGGTTTAAATTAGCACATATTTAATGGCTATCATCATCTATGATGAAATCGTTGTGCACTAATTTTGCAGGTGAAACAGACGATAAAAAAGGTCTCTTGGGTTGGTCTGTTCATGCGAATACAAATTCTATGCCTCAAGAGTCAACAAAGCTGACGAATAATTCCACTAAAAGCTCAGTTGACTTGAAGAAGTCTGAAAGTGTTTCAAGTTGCAGGTTATTTGGTTTCGACTTGAAAAGTGCCCCCAAAAGTGATATTGTACCCGAGGTTGGCCCACCTGTTGAAAGGCGTGAACCGGTGATTTCAGACCGGAAATCCGATATCGTATCAAAGGATCATAAAATGAGTCAAAGCAAACAGACAACGTTAAGCCGGAGCCGTACTAAGGTACACACATCTGATCCATTTTTAAATTTTGTAAATATTGGAAAATGCTAACATTTGGTATAACGATCGAAGGTTCAAATGCAAGGAGTAGCAGTGGGCCGTGCAGTGGATTTAACTGTGTTAAACGGGTACGATGAGCTCATAGACGAACTCGAAGAGATGTTTGAGATTAAGGGAAAGCTTCGCCCTAGAACTCAATTGGAAATCGTGTTTACTGATGATGAAGGAGATATGATGCTCATGGGTGACGATCCATGGCAGTAAGTAACCTTATACCAATTGCACCAATTGTAAACTATCATTTTCCCACATGATCACTAAAGATAAAACATAACCCAAATCGACTCATTCCTGCAGAGAATTCTGTAGAATGGTGAAACGAATTTTGATCTGCTCGAGTCAAGATGTGAAGAAAATGAATTCTGGAAGCAAGCCGCAACTTTCTTTCTCCAATGACACCGAAGCCTCTGGTTTTAGCTTGGAAGCGGCTGAAAATTAACAAATTTCGCGCTTTCTTACATGATGTCCCCTGTTTTTTATTTTTAGGTTTGTGGGCTGTGCTTTTTTTCTTTCTTTT
The DNA here is from genome assembly GCA_030545235.1 of Helianthus tuberosus. NCBI lineage: Eukaryota > Viridiplantae > Streptophyta > Magnoliopsida > Asterales > Asteraceae > Helianthus > Helianthus tuberosus. The sequence continues at coordinate 61,135,878 of CM060389.1, forward strand.
TCTGAAGTTGGTGTTTGAAGATCAATGAAGGGGGAATAAGGGATTAAGTTATATGGTATTGAAGTTGTAGCAATGGAAACATGGTAGGATCCGTGTGTAGCAGTTGTCAACTGTTTAATGTTGTATGTGGGAGATATGATCTTATTGCATTATAATGTTTGTATATGGTAAGATAATGTTGGTATATGTCACATGTTTAAGAAATAACTAAAAGTTTAAATGAGTTGAAACGAGTAGTTTATAAAACGAGTAAACTTATTTTTGTAATAAAAACGATTTAAGAGGTTTTACATATTTTGGAAGACTTCAGGCCCTTTTTAACAATTTTCAAATTTGCTATTTCGAAAATGTATCCCTTTTTTGATCCGTTAGTAGTAAGGTATAGCCTAAAATGACCCGTTTATAGTGTAAACTATGAAGTGTTGTTGATTCATATCTTTATTTACCTATTAGGAGTAAAGTGTAACCTAAAATTACCAGTTTATAGTATTCGTTAGTAGCGAAGTATAACCTAAAACAACCAGTTTATAGTATGAACCATGGAGTATATTTGATTCTTATTTTTATTGACCCGGTAGTAGTAAAGTATAACCCAGAACAACCCGATAAGTGTATTAGATTCATCTTTTGTAAGGTTTGTCTTTTCAGTTGCTTATGGTTATAGGCAACAAAATATGCTAATAGACGATTTATTATTCTAACTTGCCAAAAAAGATGACTTGCATTGTCACGAGTTGTCTACTTGTCTTGTATTACAACTTGGATTACAGTCGGTATCAAGCCGAAAAGACTATTCTACCCTCCTAGCAAAAATCCTTGGAAGAAAACTCAAGATTGATGGATTTGAACATTGACAACAACAGACTCTTCACTTGAATGAGACAACTTATTGTCCATACTTGAACTAGATGACCCTTCAAGCATGACCACACTGTGTTCTAAAGGAACCACCCCTCGTGGGCTAGAATCCACGTCGATCACCATGGCTGGTTGAGGAATCACGGGCAGTTCATGGTGGCCGCCTTTGGATGTGTTGACAACTGAGCATCTGCAAAGTGGACATGTGGTGTTTGAACCAAGCCAGCTTCGTATGCACTCACCATGAAACATGTGTTGGCAGGATGGTATTTGATGTAGCTTTTCATTTATCTCAAATTCTCCCAAACAGACACAACACCTTCATATTGAAATTTGCATGGAATACCTATTAGATTTTCTGACTAGCTAGTTTCATCAAGTCTTTTAGATGACTTTTTAAAAATATTCTTAAATGAATTATACTTTAATTAAAAGAAAAAAAAAAAAAACTATCAGTGTTGTTGAAAAGCACTGCAATGTTATAGCTTGTAAAAATGTGTTACTTTGGATAAATTATTACTACTTACAACATTTAGTGGTTTCCATATTTTCAATGACTATAAAAACTCAAGTATAAGGTTCAAGAAACTGGTCACACTTCTAAGAAGTTGTTTGCTTACATTGAATCCTTTGCGTATAAATCTTGGTCCAACGCGATCACAGTAAGCTTATCTTCAAGGTTTACCTTTAATCCCTGTAAGTAAACATGAATCAAAATTAATATATATTTGAGAGAGAGAGAGAGAGAGAGAGGTATAAGTTTATACTTACATCTTGAGAGAGAGTCGAAGAATCGTGAGTCCTTGAGGTTCTTAGATGGATTATAGATGAAGATGAAGAAGAATTGTGTCTGCTAAAAGTCCTCTTGAGATAGAACAAGTAAAACAAGAGAAATAGTATTATGGAGAAGAGAATTGGGATGGAAAATATGAATGCTTGGTATATCTTCATCTGAAGTGCTTGAGAATACAAATGAGAGTTAACAACACTAGTTGTACTTGAAGATTCAAGGTACCCCATTGGCTCTTTAACTTCTTTGCTTCTAACTAACCACATGAATATGTATTTGACAGGATTTCAAATAAAGATCCTTCTTTGGTTTCTATGTTAGGCAACTCAAAGGAACAAGTTTGGATATCTCTAGAGAAAGAGAAGACAGGTTATACGATTTGCGCTGGATTTCGCTTAGGGAGTTTATATAAGATGGAAGAAAAGACACTTGTATAAACTTTAGTGGACTGACTGTTTCATGATTGAGTTAGAACCCAAGTGAACAGTGCAAGTTATAAGTGAAAGTTAGAATCTTTGGTGGAAAAGATGTTGGGTATTATATGGGTTGTACTCCAAAACATCAACTCAAGTTTATCCTAATAAAGCAAAAAGAAACTTGTTTGTTTTTTAGACATGCAACATAAAGAAAACCCTAGTGGATGTGGATGTCAAGTTTCTTGAGGACATATGAGTCTACAAATGGAGTTAAATGGGACAGTGGAAGTTGGAATTTTTTTTGAGAGAAACAGGAGGTAGTGTTTTTAGTAAGCAACTAAATTCATATGTCAAGAATTCAAAGACACTTGTTTGGTTTTATATACGAGACAACCTAACCAAAAACCCTAGTGCATTGCTTAGTTGAGTGGGCACAGTGGCGGAGCTTGACCAAAAGTTTCGAGGGGGCGTAAAGTGATGGGACCGAAATTTTTTTCTTCCTATCGTTATGTTTTGGGTCGGGTCAGATCGGCTATAATCCAATTAACAATAACTATAAAAGAATATAGAAAAGAATTGTTATCCAAATGTTGGTGGAACCGTGAATCACTGAATTGCAAATGGATTAGGATGGCACCACTTCCCAAATTGTGAAATTGGCCCAAAAGTCTTACCGGAGAACTGAAGAAACAGAAGTCAGAAACCAAAAGTCTTGCGGCAGGATGCAGAAACAAAAAGCTACGGCGGCTGGGAAAAAGATAAATAATATTTGATAATTAATAATTTGATATTAAGTTTGTCGTGTGGTGGGTAATCTAGGGTTAAACAAATAAAATAAGAGTTAAAATATATTTACCAAATTACCCACCATTTAGGAAAAATAATCGGGTGGGCGATCCTATATAAATTTTAAATTTTCGGACGAAAAATCGGACCATATACACACTTCTAGCCGAAACATTGGGGTGGGCGGGTGCACCCCCGGGTAACCATAATGCTTCGCCCCTGAGTGGGCAATCAAGGGATGGGGCTGTAGGATTCAGTTATAAGTGGGTTGTGTTTGATTGGGACATTATGGGTTGTGAGTTAGATATGAAAAGGACAAAAGAAAAAGCAAAGCAAAGGTGTGGAATATGATCATTATAAGAAATGGCTTTTGAGATGAAGCAAAATTAATCAAATTGGAAAATGATGATTATTCCCTCCCATAACAAGCTCGTATAACATTGGCACTAGGCGCCATGGACCCCTCCAATACTAGTACCACATATAAACTAATGAGCGGGAATTTGGTCAGTATCAATTCAGTTTATTGCCTTACTTTACTAGCATTTGGTCTAACAACTTAAAGATAAAACCCAAACAATTAAGTCGTAATATGCCCAAAAGGATATTGCACGTGTTTTACATCGATTGAAAACCATAAAACCGAATATCAGAAACGGTTCCGATAGTACTGTTACTGGTACCGATGTTGTTCGGTCAGAATCGATATGGTACCAATTAGGGATGGGCTTTTTTTCCCAAATACCCGTACTTGTACCCATACCCGTACCTGTACCCGTACCGATTTTAGGTATTTGGTACATGTATCGGTACCCAATTTTATTGATTTTGGTATTCGGTACTTTCGGTATTGGTACGAGTACGGGTAAAAACGGTTACTAGTATCGAATTTTATGTAGACGTTTAAAAGTTTTTTTTGTATTATGTTTTATTTCGTATTATGGTATTTATAGTATTCGTATTGATTTTACCTATATGGTACCCATATCGTATTGGTACTCATACCAATTTTACATATTTGGTACTCGTACAATATTGGTACCCATGTCAATTTTACCTTTTTAGTACTCGCACAAGTGCTCAAAAACTAAATAAAAACAAAATGATACCAAAGCGGGTACCATACCAAAAATACCTGTACCGTACCTATATATTTGGTACAATATCTGGTACCCAATTTTGTTCAAATTCAGTAAGTACCGGTACGAGTATGGGTACGGGTACTGTACCAATCCCATCCCTAGTACCAATATTGTTGGGATGCTATCAGTTCTAGGGGCGGAGGTAGTGTACAAGCAGGGTAGCCCGGACTACCCCTCAACTCCGTCTCCATAGTGTAAAAATACCTTTCAACTCCATCTACGTAGTGTAATTTTTTTTATACAAAGGATACCCCTGGTCCCATTTTTTTTTGGATACCCCTAAAGTTTTTGGCTAGATCCGTCACTGATTAGTCCGGTTCATCCTAGTGCCAACACTCACTATAGCATAGCATATGAAATTAAAAAAGATACTCGTGAATAAAACTCTAGTTTCAACATAGTTAATACTAGGAACTATAAAAACACAAATAATGGTACTGTTACCGAAGTTATTCAGACGGTATCGGTTCTGTTCGTCACATTAAAGAACAAAAAAATTAATTATATTTAACCCATTCTACAAAAAAACATAAACACGTCGTAACGGTATATTTGGAATTTGATTACACTATATTATTAGAATAACAAAAATGGTAAAGGCGTCAATTCATTTATATAAAAAACAATTAAACATGATGTAGCTTTGTTAACATGTACGTTTGTAGTTCTATTGTTTGTAATCAATACTCACAACTTGGTTTAAAAATAATAATAACTAGTTGATTTCCCCCGCGCTTCGCGGCGGGATCTTTATCGTTATCGATTCGGTTTATTTCGTACTGACACAATACATGCATTTGGTATAGCAATCAACATCTGCTTTACATTGACCGAAAACTATAAAACAAACACGGTGCCAATACCGATGTTATTGGGTCCGGTTAATATGGTACAATACAGTTAATAGTAATACTATCAGTTTATTGAAATTAAAAGTAAAAATATAAAATACCGGTACCAAATATCGATATTGTTCTTTCAGTTTTACGTTCGGTATAGTAGCGACACAGTGTCTACTTTCAATAAGATTTACTGAAAATCATAAATATGAATACCAACACTTATGTTGTTTAGTCGGTTTTCTTTTCGGTATGGTGGCAGCACGATATCCATCTTCATTTATATCGGAATGTTGGAAAAAATACATAGATGTGTATTTAGATTATTTTAAAAAAAATATATCAAATGAGCAGTACCTAAAACAAATACTTTAAAAAAGTTATTTATTATTCACGATCCCACTACTTTAATATATAAAAATATTATGAATAAAAAAATCAAATGAACACTAAATAAAATATTAATAAAAAACAATTTAAAAAATTTATTTACTGTTCATGCTAACTTTCTTTTCATATGCATAATATAATGAATAAAAAAAACAAATGAACACTAAATAAAATATTAATAAATAATCAAATATATTAATAAAAAATCAAATCTTTAAAAAAATTATTTACTGTTCATGCTAACTTTCTTTTCATATGTATAATATCAAGACGTAGATAATGATAAGGATGTTGCACCGACATACTCGGATTTTATAAAATATCATACTTTAAAAAAATATAAAAGAAAAAAATGTGTTTAATAAAGTACAAAAAGGGTAATTAATCCTATTTTAATACTATTAATTTTTTAACCATTTGTGACATAATAAAATCAACCAAATTTTATATTTGATTATCTTTTAAACCTTTTTAAAATTAACTATTTTGCATACAAAGGCTTATGTGCATGTTTTTTTTATGTATATGACGAGTTTGATTCCTTAAACATGTATATTTCATATATAAATATAACTTAAAATCATGTCTTAGTTTTTTTCGGTTTGGTTCGGTTCATCAAATAACCTTAATCATGACTGCAAGTTAATCTCGGTTATCGGTAAATTCGGTTCGGTGGTGGTTCAGTTATCGGTTAATTTCAGTTAACAATTAAGATTTGCTCACCCATAGTCCAAAGTGTAACTCTTTAGATCGTGCCTTGTTAGTAACGTTAATTATTTGATTATCGGAAATCCTATATCCGATAGATATATAACTTGATACAAAAATAAAATACTTTACGTAGATTCAGCTAGCGAATCAACCTTGGAACAAGCTCAGTCGGTTTACAAACAGTGTTAGCTCAACTCAACTCAACACAACTCGCTTACAAACCTAGTTGATTTCGAGCAAGCTTTTTTAATCGAGTTTCAAACCTACCATTTGAACAAGATAAAAACCGTAGAGACGCATCAAATTTATTTAACGCAATATCTTGAAGATTATAAAGTATAATATATAAATATACAACTAAATCAATTATCTAATTTGTTTTTAATAAATGATTTCAATTAATGTCACATAATATACTCTTATTCAACCTTACAATTTTTACTTATAATTTATTTTAATATTTTAATATAGGGTTATTGGATTTTATCACCCCCAACTATCGGCCTTTGGCCGTTGCCACCCGCAACTAACACTTTGACACCCGGCACCCCCAACTTGACTTTTTGTTTGTAATGGCACCACCCAGTTAAATATGCACTAACTTGGTTAGTTTTTTGTCCGACGTGGCACATGTTTGCTGAGTTGGAGATGATTACGTGGCGCTGATGTGTACCTAAACCTCATCTTCTTCTTACAATATTAAAAAAAAAACAATAACAAATCCTAAATTCTAATTTCATCATTTTAAAGATCTGGGCCTATGTTCATATCAATTTCATCATTTTCATAGCAAGAACATATTTAAACATCATCATCACAATTCATCTTCAGACATCGTTCAAAATCTAAAACCCAGAATATCAAAAACATCTTCAAACATCATCATCAAAGTTCATCTGCAAATTCAAGAAGAAAACAAAACCTAAATCCAATCCTAAATCTAATTTCTATATCATTCTACAAAATCCAACATACAGATTCTATATCATCTTCATCCCAAATATAATTTCAATATCATCTACAAAACCCAACATACAAATTATATATCATCAATCTCACCAGCAACCATAAAAAACAACAACCTGACTTCTCTCTTACCTCACACAACCACAACAACAACCAGATCTGAACTTAGATATCGTCATCATCTGAGCTTCCACAATAACGAGATCTGCCGTCGTTTGGCCATCATCTTCCGGCGACGACGCATCTGAACTTCCGTTCAGATCAGCTCCCCTCCGTCGTTTGGTCATCATCATCTGTCGTAACTCTGTCGCAGTCCGCCGCCACCGCTGCGTGGGCAATTCTGTTGGTGAGTGGTGGAGTCGGGGGTGCCGGAACCGGTGGTGGCGGAGGAGTTGAAGCTGAGGCTTTGGAGGTCGTCGCAGAGATCATCGTCGGAGGTCGTCGGAGAGATCATCACCGGTGATGAAGATGAAGATTGGCTTTGATAAGGGGTTGAAGATGAAGATGACATGATGATTTGATTTTATATATTGAATTTGGGATATTTATATCCTGTGCATATACATACATACACATAATTGTTATATATATAATATAATTGGCCACCTCATCATGACACATCATTAAAAACAAGCCAAGTCATCAAAAAATGGCCACGTCAGCAAAAAAAACTAACCAAGTTAGTGCAGATTTAACTGGGTGGTGCCATTGCAAACAAAAAGTCAAGTTGAGGGTGCCGGGTGTCAAAGTGTTAGTTGCGGGTGGCAACGGCCAAAGGCCGATAGTTAGGGGTGATAAAATCCAATAACCCTTTAATATATGGTTTTTAATGTTTACTAATGGATATTACTTATTATAAATGTAAAAGTAATTCTTTCCTGATTTATAATAACGAATACCGAAACTTTTGGTAAGTCAAATATTCAATATCGTATTTTATGTTAATTGATATAATTTCAAAACTAAATACCTAAATTATCTTCAAACTAATTATTATTATTATTATTATTATTATTATTATTATTATTATTATTATTATTATTATTATTATTATTATTATTATCTTATGGTTTGAAATCCTCATTTGTAACCCTTCTTTATTAATAACTTTACAATTAACTTTAATAATATATGTTTAGATTATATAAAAAGCGTATAACTTAAGAAAAACTCTGTTGGATCTGAGAGTGTGTAGAGTGTGTGTTTTTGATAAAATTTGTTGAATCAAATATGAAAATTCAATCAAACAGTTAATATGAACACATCATTATCAAAACAACTGGATTTGGGAATGATTGCATAATAATTTCATTGAATTCAGAATCTTTACAATACAATCAAAAGTACACAAGTACTCCCCCTCACTAGGTGCACCCTCTCTCTCTCTCACTTAAAGTGCTTTCGAGAAAATAGGCGTGTTGGGCGTCGCGAATGAGGGTTTCGAGGTCGTGTTGGGCTTGAACATTACGAACACTATGTATATAGTTTCGTCGGCAACGACGTTTGCTTTGCCTGGGTGGTAACGTATCTCGCAGTCGTAGTCGTTGAGAAGTTCAACCCATATGCGTTGGTGCATATTCCGTTCCTTTTGGTTCAAGATGTGTTGTAGACTCTTATGGTCGGTGAAGACCGTACACTTGGTACCATAAAGGTAGTGTCGCCAAATCATCAACGCAAAAACAACTGCACCGAATTTGAGATCGTGGGTTGTGTAGTTCTTCTCGTGGACTTTGAGTTGCCGAGATGCGTACGTGATAACCTTGTCTCGTTGCGTAAGAACACAACCAAGACCTAGGTTAGAGGCATCGCAATAGACTACAAAGTCGTCGTTTCCATCGGGTAGCGCGAGTACGGGAGCGTTGCAAAGCATACGCTTAAGAGTTTGAAAGGCATCCTCTTGTTCGGTTCGCCAAACGAAAGGCTTGTCTTTATACGTTACAGAGGTGAGAGGAACGGCGATTTTAGAGAAATCAGCGATAAATCGTCGATAATAACCCGTCAATCCGAGAAAAGAACGAACTTCGGACGGGGTTTTCGGTGTAATCCAACTCTTAACTGCTTCAATCTTCGTGGGATCGACGTGAATACCTTGACTGTTGACGATGTGACCGAGAAATTGAACTTCCTTGAGCCAAAATTCACACTTGGAGAACTTGGCGTAGAGGTGATTTCCTTGAAGAAGCTCGAGAACCAAACGGAGATGTTGCGCATGTTCGGTTTTCGAATTTGAATAGATAAGAATATCATCGATAAACACGATAACGAAGTGATCAAGAAAGGGTTTACACACACGGTTCATCAAATCCATGAAGACCGCGGGTGCGTTTGTAAGACCAAAAGGCATGACCACGAATTTGTAATGGCCATAACGGGTACGGAAAGCAGTTTTTTGGGTATCTTGCTCCTGAATTCGCAGTTGATGATAACCAGAGCATAGATCGATCTTAGAGAAACACGTAGCACCTTGTAGTTGATCAAATAAATCGTCGATTCGAGGTAAGGGGTAGCGTTGATGGTAAGCTTGTTGAGTTCCCTATAATTGATGCACATTCTGGAACGATCCATCCTTCTTTTTCATGAAAAGGACAGGTGCGCCCCATGGAGATGTGCTAGGGCGTATGAATCCTTTTCCAGTAATTCCTGGAGTTGACTAGAGAGTTCACGCATTTCGGATGGTGCGAGGCGATAAGGAGCTTTAGCTACAGTGTTAGCTCCAGGGATAAGGTCGATACAAAAATCGATATCACGAGTCGGGGGTAGTCCGGGTAATTCGTAAGGAAAGACATTAGGAAAATCATGATCCACAAGTACCTTTTCCATCGGTTTCTTTTCCTTCTCCGCTACTACGATGTGAGCCAAGAAAGCCACGTATTCCTTGCAGAGATACTTGTTTGCTTAAATGTATGACATAAGCTTTAATTCCTTCGAGGATACTTCGCCATAGACACAAAGTTGATCACCGTTTAAAGAGAGAAATGAATCATCTTTTCGAAACAAACGACTTCAACACGATTTTCACGAAGAAAATCCATGCCTACTATGATATCGAAACTACCAAGTTGCATCGGAATGAGATCGATTGGGAAAACGTGATTGTTGAGTTCGAGAGTACAATCACGGAGAACAGAACTGACGGTGACGGTTCTTCTGGTGGTAATTTCTACGTCGAACGTCGTTGGGAGGTTAGCGGGTTTACATTTTAGGAGCTTTTCGAATTTAAATGACACAAAACAGTTATCGGCTCCAGTATCAAACAAACACGAAGCATAAATACCGTTAACGAGGAACGTACCATTGACAACATTGTTGTCAGCTTGAGCCTGGCGGACGTTGATGTTAAAGGTTCTTCTGCGGGCTACTTGTTGTGGTTGCTGCTGCAGCTACTAAGGCTGCGGCTGCTGTGGCTGTTGTTGTTGCTACTGCGGTGGTTGCTGTTGCGGTTCTTGTTTCACAACACGGAGAGCGCAGGCGTTCACAAAGTGATTCGGGTCACCACAAGAGTAGTAGGCTCATGCATAAACAACGGGCTCAGGAGCTGCTTGGTTACCCTGAATAGGAAGGGGTTGAGTTGGTGGTGCGGGAGGAGCTTGAGCTTGTTGGCGTGGGCCTGAACGGCAGTGAGCAGTAAAATGCCCATAGATGTTACAGTTTGCACAGAAACAACAGTTCACCCCTGCAGGGTGATGGTAGGTGCAGGTTTGGCATAGAGGATGAACACCAGTATACGCACACTTAGCAGGTGGTGCGTTGGTGACAGGAGTTTGGCGATTCTGGGGGCTAGGTTGTACGGGGACAGCGTTGAGATGAGCGGCGGTAGTAGCGTAGTTCTTGTTGTTCTTACCCTTTCGCTTGCATCCTTGACGTGAAGACTTTGAAACTTGTGATGCTGCTGAGTCGGTAGCGGGAGTAGCGGTTGCTTGACTAAGGTTCTTAGTTGAGATTTTGAAATAACCAACTAAGACTCGCTTGTCGTTGATCTCAGCGGAGAGTTGGTAGGTTTCCTCAATAGTCACAGGTTTAGCTGCTTGAACAAAATCAGCTACACAATCGGGGAGAGCGCGGATGTACTTCTTGATTGTCATCTCAGACGTTGCCACCTGACTAGGACAGATAATACTGAGCTGTTTGAAGCGAGCGGTGAGACCAGCGTTGTCACCTCCATCTTGTTTGATATGCCAGAATTCATTCTCCAACTTTTGAACCTTATGAGGAGGACATAACTCATTCATCATAAGCTCCCTGAGCTCTTCCCATGATAGGCCATAAGCTGCATCATTACCGCACCTGTTGCGCTCAGCAGTCCACCAGTCCAGAGCCCTGGACTGAAAAACTCCAGTAGCATTCAAAGTACGCATATTTTCTGTGCATCCGCTTTGCCTGAAGGTGACTTCGATAGAATCCAACCACTGGAACATAGCACTGGGTCCATCTTCACAAGTGAAGTTAGCAGGACCGCAGGCCTTGAATTGCTTAAAACTGAAAGGAGCTTTTGGAGGGTCGCTCTTTGATTCAACAGAGGACTTGTTGCTAACTTCGTTGATCTCGCTGACAATCTGAGGGATAACTTTAGCCATTTCCTTGGCTACTAGTGAAGCGATACGCTTGTCAGCATGGTTACGTCGAGCAGCACGTTGAGTGTGGGAACCAAATGACGACATTGTCTGCAGCAGACATCATCATATGATTTAGACGAGATTCGATTATATCAGGTTTTGAAAAGTTTAGCGTTTAACCAACGTACGTGTTATTATTATTACTCCATAAAGCACAGGAACACGTCGACACATAACACATAGGCACATAAGCACGGATACACATAATCACGTAAGCACATATTTTGCACGTATTCACCTATCCTTCAAGGTAGCGTAGAGCGTTCGAGAGTTGCGAGCGATAGCGAGTAGCGTAAGCGAGTAGTATAAGTGTGCGGGAGTTGTGGGAGATAACGAGTAGCGTACGAGAGTCCATAGTTTAGTTTGCGTTTAGTTAGCGTTTGAGATTCGGAAAGCTGTGTGAGTTGTGCGCGTTTTGCAGAGCGATAAAAGCGAAAATCATAGAGTCTCCAAAATCGAAATATATAAACATATAAACACATAAAATCGATTAACGCATTAAATCGATGACTGCGGCCTTAAATTGAAAACAGAGCGTCCTGGGTGTTAAACATCGACTACCCAAAGTGTTTTAATTATTCAAAACGACCTCGAGTACACGCTTTGGCCTAATAGATTGTGCTCTCGCCAAAATACGTCGAACGACACTCATCTTTCCAGTTACTGTGGGACTCGAGTCATCAGAACAATCGAGACCTTGGTGAGAGTTTTCTGAAATCAAAGTAGAGAGTGGAACACGTTATTAAGATGTGGGTTTCACCCCTAACTTAACAACTTTGTTCCTGAAAGTGTGGTAAAACCACGAATTAAGATGCGGGTTTCACCCCTAACTTAACAACTTTGTTCCTGAAAGTGTGGTAAAACCACGAGATAGAGATGGAGAATTTCGTCAAGATATGGATGTCACTCCTAGCTTAACGAAGATCCTCGTGTTGAGAGTAAAAATACGCGTAGAGTGAGCGATCTTATTGAGAATTCTTGGTTTTCACACCTAGTCTCGACGCAATCACCTGTTTGTGTGATGCGAGTGTTTTCGAAAATGTGTGTATTGTGTCAGCCTTAGGAAAGGCCATGTAGTGTCCAGCCTTAGGAAGGGTTGTCTTTGCGCGAAGCTGTGGTATGCCAGTTCGCACGAAGTTGTGGTTTTTCGCGAGTTTGAGCGAGAGTATCAGAAGTAGGCTCGTACAAAACCCCTAATGGGTTCGCACATGGCTGGTCTGTTGGTACTTAGACTATAGACTAGGTCGACCTAATTCCCTATAGTTATGGCTCTGATACCAATCTGTCACACCCCAACCGATGGCGGAAACATTGGGGCGTGGCACTGAGCGAAACAGATTGTTCAAGAGAATCCATAACAACTATTAAATGACAATATATTTAACGTTAATATCCCATACTGCTAACATATAAAGCAATAACAGTCATTACAGATAGCGAGTCTCATAAACAAATACTATTCTGATAACTCATATTTTTATTTAGCAGGTTTCTAGACTTCCTAGCTTGTTTCATCACAGCATAGCATCCTATCAACCTGTCACATACGTTAAAATAAAGTCAATACATAAAGTGTAAAGGTGAGTACACAAGTTTGCATAGCATATAGTAGAGAAAGCGTTTACGCATAACCAGCATGTAACACGTAACGGGCGAAGCATGTAACTATCAAACAATGTTCACAACTTAACCACGAGACTGCGTTGTAGAGTATGCGCAACACATGTTCAACGAACACGTGAAGTAAATTGATGTGATCCCTAGCAACCCCTGTCCACGACAGGTGCTGAGTCCAAACTATAGTACTATCGTTGCTAGAGGCGGTATAGTGTAACACTGTGTAAGCATAGTACAAGCATTCATAGATCACGTATAGCATGCGAGAGCGGTTAGCGTTATAAAGTGTTTGCGTTGTGTGTTGTCGTGTTTTGATAGAGAACGTATGTAACACCCAAAGTGCGTTAAATGAAAATGGGTTCGAGTATACTCACTGTATGTGTTTAACAAGTAAACCCAGCCGTGATTGGATTGAAGGGAGCGCGTTGAGTTAGCCTGGATATAGAACAGTAGCGTAAGCGTTGAACAGTGCGTAAACAGAGGGTTGGATGGTGGAGTGTTCGGATGGTGATCCGAAAGGATGAGCCTCCATTCGAGCGGATGGTCATCCGTACGGATGGTCATCCGAGCGGATGATCATTCGAACGAATGGCCATTCGAATGAGAGGTGCTTGTTTGTAAAATTGTTAAAGTTCGAAATTTAATCAAATCGTTTTGAACAAGGGTTAGTATAAGGGACAGGTCACCTAGTCGAATGGTCATTCGATCGGATGGTCATCCGATCGGATGGCCACTCGAGTGGGCGATCTGTTATTAGAAAATCTATAAAATTTCCTAACTAAAAGTATTGAGTTTAACAGAGACGGCGTGACGACGTGTCAAACAATGGAAACACCAATATTCAGTTCATTCGATTGGATGGGAACTACCCCTTCGGACAGACGACTGTTCTTGGTGAAATTTCATGTTTGACCCGTTAATCGGTCCATCTTTTCGGTGGAAATCCATTTTCAAGCCGGCTCAAGACTAAGGGAATGAGTCTATAGTCAGATTGAGTCCAGATTACATTGGTTTTGAGTAGAAAGTTGAAGAAAAGTTGATAATACTTGAAATCTTGTTGAGATTTAAGTTTAAAAGTGTGGAAATCCTTTAGATCTGAACTAATCTTGATGAGATGTTGTCACACAACAGTTTGCACAAGAAACCGAGTGAAAACCACCTTCAAGAAGTCCAAACCAGGCGATTTCGAGGAGAAAACAAGTGTTTGTGTGTGATTTTGATGGAGAAGATGATGTAGAAGTGATTAGTAATGAAGGTTGTACAAGATTTGAGTAGAAATACTTACAAAATAGCCTTGAATCACGAGTAAAATGACTAAGAGCGACTTGAGTGCGGGTGGTCGGATGGAGGTGTCAAATCAGTAAAAGGGAGGTTGATATTCGCTAATTTACACATATTTTAGTCCCCCGTTTTATCCCTATTTTATGCGTTTTTGGCCGTAAAACCGTCATTCGGATACTTAATTATCTACACTTTTGTTTACAGGCCTAAAACAGCATACCAGACAAGATGATAGCAAAAACGAGGACTTTCCGGGCAAAACGACAAAGCTGCGAACATTCTGTTAAGGAAACTGACCTGGGCCTGTGGAACGGTCGTGCGACCTGATGCACGACCGTGCATCTCCGACAAATGTTAATCAACCCGGAAATGAACGAGGGTGCGACTAGGAGTGCAATGAACACAAGGGCCAGCCCGGTGACGAACGGACGTGCCATCTGAAGAACGACCGTGCGGATCCGATGAACCAGCAGAACCTCGGTGATGAACGACCAGTCCAGCAGCTCGTGCAACAAGAACCCGGTAATGAACGACCGTTCCATCTGAAGAACGGTCGTGCGATATCGAATCTGGTCAAAGATCTGATGACGTATGCAGTATGGTGCCCCATACCCAATAATTGCTTAAAGTGCATGGTCGTGCCACAGGAAGAACAACCGTGCCACAGCGGAAAAATATAAAAACAGAACAGAAACATTCTGTTCGACATTCTGGAATTTTGGGAGCTTCACTGACGATTTTACAGGCTCCGGAGGCTATGCTTTTGACCCGGATTCAAGCCACATCGTGCCGTTTAGCTCCATTACTATCCGGATCCTTAGTCTAGTGCTTGTTTATGGTTTGGTTTTCTAATCTTTCCATGATTTTGTTAATCTTTCAAGTACTTAGATTAATGTTTATGTATTATTGTAGCCTTTGGGCAAAAACACAACAATCCCTTGCTTGATTATAACCATTAGTGTGTTTATCTTTGTTTGTAATGACACTTTGAAGTATTTTCTATGTTAATCTTTGATGATTAGTTTGCAACCTTGTTATTGATATTGATTTCTTGATTATAAGTAATTATGTTGGATGATTGATGCTTGGTTAGTTAAGATAGTTGAAAAATGAAGCTTAATTAATCTTGTATTAGTAAACTTTGAACTTGGTTAACTAGATTAGCTTGGTTTAAATGTATGCATCATGATACTAGAGATGGTTAGTGATTTAATAAAATGTAATTATTGTTAATCAAGAGAGTTTGCCGTCACGTAAGGACCTTAACGGGTTAGATGGTGTCATTATAAATTCTTGCCATGATTTATTAGCTTAGTTAGTAGTTTAGGCCAAAATTGCTATCTTAGTGAATTATTGTGCAAGATTTGTAAAATGAACTCGGTTGTGATTTAATCTAGTTTATGCTTGTCCCGGTGGTTGCATTGTGTTTATCGGTGTCTCTTTCCTTGATTAAGTGCGGTTAGAAAACTCCTAACGGATGACTAACTTATTTTTAAGAGATTTTCATAGACATTTATCAGTTGCACGTTAAAGAACAATTTTAGGTGGTTAAAGTGTGTTTATCGTTTTAGCTTTCCGAATGATTGTCATGTTAGGATTCCCGAAAGGGATACTAATTGTCTTAAATTGGAAAATTGACCGAATGCTTCTAGTGCCAAAACCGACTTAGTTGACATACTGTGGTTGTGTATTAAGCAAGGCTTTTTATCTATTATCTATTATGTTTTTATTATATATTTGTTTACGCTTACTTTAGTTTAATTAAAATCAAACAAAACTTATGTTTTTACCGGTAGTTTAGTGACAAAGGTCTAGTATTATTTCTCCGCCCATTTCCTTGGATCGATATTTGGTTCTTACCGATACTTTATTACATATGTGACGGGGTACACTTGCCTCTTTCGTGTGTGTTTTGATGTAAAAGTAATAATCACTTTTATAAATTTAAAACCAAATCGTGTGTGAATTCATTGCAAAATTATGTATATATACGCACACGTCAAGTTTTTGGCGCCGTTGCCGGGGAATTGGCGAATTTTAGGAACGACCCGAGTCATTAAGTTATCGGTGTATATACTTGTTAATATTTGTGTATAATTTCTTGATTATTTATTTGTTAATATTTCTTGTTTTTATTTCATTTATTCGTTTTCCAAGTCATTTTTGGTACACTTGTAAATTTTTGTTCCATTTATTTATTTAATCCGGATTTATTATTTATTTATTCTTTGATTTTTCGGCTTCGGGTAATCATTTTTGTATTAGCCAATTCGATTATTTTTATTGTGTTGATTTTTATAAAATTTCGGGCCCATTTTCGAATTTTTATAAAATTTTCAGCCCATTTTTAATAATATTCTGCTTCTATTCAGCTGAGAAAAAAAAGTATTATTTTATTAATAAAATATTCACTATGTCAAATTTTCGTTTGCAGGTTAATGTTCTCGACCCCCGCTCCAGAAGTTGTTGAACCGTCAGACGAGCCCGAACGTGATCTTAGGAGACGTCTACGCGCGAAAGGTCGGGCGGTTGGGCTACTGCTCGCCAGTGGTGGGCCGGAGCCGGTGGTACCTGTTGAAGCCGAAGGCTCAGGAGGAGACGTAATCATGGCAGACGATGAACGACCGTTGAATGAGACAAATCAGCCTGGAAGGGCAGGCCTGGAGCCGAGTATCCTTCAACCTACTATTGATGTACCTACTTTTGAAATTAGATCTAGTATTATTAATATGGTACAAAATTCAGTACAGTTTGACGGACGTGAGCACGAGGATCCCGGGAGGCATATTGCTGCTTTTCTCCATGTTTGTTCTACGTTTAAGATTACAGGTGTTTCGGAGGATGCAATTCGGTTGAGGTTGTTTCCGTTTTCGTTACGTGACAAAGCTAGAGCTTGGCTTATGTCGCTTCCAGCCGGGTCCATCAGGACCTGGAATCAGTTGGCGGAGCAGTTTATGCAGAAATATTTTCCACCTGAGAAAACGAACAAGCTACGGAACCGAATTGTATCTTTTCACCAGGACGAGGGTGAGTCGTTACATGCAGCTTGGGAGAGATTCAAGGATTTGTTGATTGATGTGCCACATCATGGCTACTCCAAGAGGCAGCTGGTTTTGACGTTCTATCAGGGGCTCAATTACAACACACAGGAGCGATTAGACGTAAACGCAGGAGGCGATCTAGGAACTAAGACACCGAATGAAGCGTATGATATTATAGAGAAAGCCGCGTTGAAATCCAGCTCGCGTCGGGAAGGAGATAGAAGCCGGGCATCATCGTCATCATCTCGCGCAGGAGTCCATGCTGTAGACGACTATACGGCCATTACTGCACAAATCTCGGCTCTCGCATCGAGATTCGACAGGTCCCAGATGATTGCGCATGCAGGCTCGGGATGTGACCAGTGTGGAGTGTCACACGAGCCTAGGGCATGTTTTCAGGGAGTCGTATACGAGGGCCACGAAGAGGTAGATTTCGTGAGTAATCAGGTGAGGCCACAGAACAACCCTTACAGCAACACCTATAATCCCGGTTGGAGAAATCACCCAAATTTTGGGTGGCGTGCGAATACAGGCAATCAAAATCCTTTAGGATTTAATCAGCGCGCTCCAGCGCCACAGCAAGGTCAGGGTCAGCAGTTCCAGCAATACAACCAATCTTACCAGCAGCGTCCATACTCGTATCAGAATCAGGGCTCTGAGAGTAGTTCCCAGCAGCAGGCCCCTCAGTCTAGTTCTAAGCTGGAGGATATGATGGCCCAGCTCCTTACTAGCTCCTCGAGCGCGAATCAGTTAGCTGAAAAACGCTACCAGCAGAGCGAGGATCGTTTTCTCTCTCATGAGGGAGAAATGAGGAGTCATAAGGCCTCGATTCAGAATATAGAGAATCAGGTTGGTCAGCTGGCACAGATGATGTCTAAAAGACCCCAAGGTGGTCTTCCGGGTAATACAGAACCAAACCCGGGTGGACACAGGGATGTGAATGCTGTGATGACCAGGAGTGGAAATCCTACTGGACCCGTCATATCGGACTCAACGCCGATCACTGAAGCGGTCCCGACTGACACACCGGACGAGGTGCATGCCAGGCTACGCCCAGCAAGTACAGCACAAGTCCAGGAGCCGGTCAAGGGTTACACGCCTCCAGTGCCTTATCCAGGAAGGCTGAAGAAGCAGAGGAATGATGAACAATACGGTAAGTTTCTCGAAATGTTTAAGCAATTGCATATAAACATACCGTTTGTTGAAGCTTTGGCCCAGATGCCAAAGTATGCAAAGTTTCTGAAAGACATCCTCTCAAATAAACAAAAGCTCGAGGACATGTCTTGCGTGGTTATGAATGAAAGCTGCTCTGCTATTCTCCAGAATCGCCTGCCTACAAAAATGGGAGATCCAGGCAGTTTCACGCTTCCTTGCCTCATTGGCAATATGTCTGTCAGTAATGCGTTAGCAGATCTAGGAGCGAGTATAAACCTTATGCCCTATAAGGTTTTTACA
This sequence comes from Helianthus tuberosus, assembly GCA_030545235.1. Lineage (NCBI taxonomy): Eukaryota > Viridiplantae > Streptophyta > Magnoliopsida > Asterales > Asteraceae > Helianthus > Helianthus tuberosus. The sequence continues at coordinate 61,154,783 of CM060389.1, forward strand.
AAGTTGGATCTAGGTGAGCCGTCACCTACGAGGATGAGTATTCGACTTGCGGATCGTTCTATCAAGTATCCACGCGGGTTTGTAGAGAATATGCTTATTAAGATTGACAAGTTTGTATTTCCCGTGGATTTTGTTATCCTGGACATGGATGAGGACTCGAGAGTGCCTCTGATACTTGAACGCCCGTTTCTGAATACCGCCCGAACGATTGTGGATGTGGCGGCGGGCCAAATCACACTCCGAGTAAATGATGAGCATGTGACGTTTGACATTAAACGTTCTATGCAGTATCCTCAGAGTCAAGACGACGCGCTCTATTTTGTCGACATCGTCGACACTTATGTGAGTACGCATTTCCAGGGTACGATCGAGGAGATAGATTCGGACACACATCTGTTGTGTGGGGACCTAGATGGCATTACACAGGAGGGCCACGATTTAGAGCAGCCAGTCTATCAGATTGGTGACGTTGGTCCCCAGAGTCCGGATCGATTCACAGAAATTGATCGCTAAAGTGAAGTGAAGTCGAAGCCTTCAGTGGAAGATCCTCCTACCTTGGAGCTTAAAGAGCTCCCACCGCACCTGGAGTACGCATTTCTGGATGAGGAGCGTCATTTTCCTGTCATTATTTCATCTGGATTGGCGGAAGAAGAGAAGAGCAGACTGCTTAATGTGTTGAAACTTCATAAGAAAGCAATCGCCTGGAAAATCATGGACATAAAAGGAATAAATCCCTCCTTCTGTACACATAAAATTCTAATGGAGGATCAGTTCAAGCCGTATGCGCAGCACCAGAGCCGGCTGAACCCAAACATGCAAGAGGTCATTAAAAAGGAAGTGATTAAGTTGTTAGATGATGGTATGATCTATCCCATTTCCGACTCTGTTTGGGTCAGTCCTGTGCAGGTAGTGCCCAAAAAGGGGGGCATGACTGTGGTCACAAACGATAGGAATGAGCTCATTCCAACCAGGACGGTCACTGGATGGCGGGTTTGCATTGATTATCGCAAACTCAATGACGCCACTCGCAAGGACCACTTCCCGCTTCCATTCATTGATCAAATGTTGGAGCGTCTGTCAGGGAAGTCATATTATTGTTTTCTGGATGGGTTCTCTGGTTACTTTCAAATTCCTATCGCTCCTGAAGACCAGGAGAAGACCACATTTACCTGTCCCTTCGGTACATTCGCCTACCGGCGTATGCCATTTGGGCTGTGTAATGCACCGGCCACTTTCCAGCGATGTATGGTCGCCATTTTCCACGACATGATTGAGGATTCCATGGAGGTGTTCATGGACGACTTCTCGGTATTTGGGGATTCCTTTGATCAATGTCTGGAAAATTTAAAAAGAATGTTGAAGAGGTGTGAGGAGATTAATCTGGTCCTGAACTGGGAGAAATGCCACTTCATGGTGAAGGAGGGCATAGTTTTGGGACACAAAATTTCTCACGCGGGCATGGAAGTCGATCCAGCTAAAGTCGACGTTATTTCACGACTTCCGCCCCCCACCTCTGTTAGAGCTATACGGAGATTTCTCAGTCATGCCGGGTTCTATCGGCGATTCATCAAAGATTTTTCAAAAATCGCCAAACCCATGACCCGTTTGTTGGAGAAAGATGCTCCGTTCGTGTTTGGAGATGATTGCTTGAGGGTTTTTGACCTTCTCAAGCAAAAGTTGATTGAGGCCCCTATTTTAGTCGCACCAGACTGGAGTCTGCCATTTGAAATTATGTGCGACGCGAGTGATTACGCTATAGGGGCCGTTCTGGGTCAAAAGAAGGAAAAGCACTTCCATCCGATCTATTACGCGAGCAAAACTCTTCACGACGCTCAAGAGCATTACACCACGACTGAAAAAGAGCTCTTGGCGGTCGTTTTCGCATTTGATAAATTTAGATCGTATTTAGTGCTTTCGAAAACCGTTGTATACACTGATCACGCAGCCATTAGATACCTCTTCAGCAAACAGGACGCTAAACAGCGTCTAATCAGATGGATCTTGTTGCTGCAGGAGTTTGATATTGAGATATAACATAAAAAGGGTGCTTTGAATGTAGCGGCTGACCATCTATCTCGGTTAGAGCATGGAGACATCGAGGATTCGCGTTGGGATTCAATCAATGACAAGTTCCCACACGAATCTTTGATGGGTGTTGATATATGCGATGAGTCGCCATGGTTCGCCGACTTTGCGAACTATTTTGCTTGTAGAATTCTAATAAAAGGGTTGACTCACCAGCAAAAGAGGAAATTCTTTTCAAATCTAAAGCACTACATATGGGATGACCCTTTCTTGTTCAAGGTGGGTGCTGATCAGGTGATCAGAAGATGTGTATCAGGGACTGAGGCAACCGATATTCTGCGCCAGTGTCATGAGGGACCTACCGGAGGCCACCACGGAGCCAACTTCACCGCAAAGAAGGTGTTGGATTCCGGGTTTTACTGGCCGACCATTTTCCGTGACGCACAGAGTTGGGTGAAAGCGTGCGATGCTTGTCAGAGGGCGACGAACATATCGGCACGTGACGAAATGCCCCAGAACTGGATACAAGTTTGTGAAGTTTTTGATGTTTGGGGGATAGACTTCATGGGACCATTCCCCCCCTCACGTGGAAACAAGTACATACTCGTGGCTGTTGACTATGTATCAAAGTGGGCGGAGGCGCAAGCGTTACCCACTAACGACGCCAGAGTAGTTGTGAGGTTTCTTAAGAGTTTGTTCGCCCGATTTGGCGCTCCGAAAGCGCTCATTAGTGACCGAGGGACTCATTTTTGTAATACACAGCTTGAAAAGGCTTTGTCCCGATACGGTGTGCATCACCGTTTGTCCACGCCCTATCATCCGCAGACAAGCGGGCAGGTGGAGGTCATGAACCGTGGGCTTAAGCGCATCCTTGAGCGGTCTGTTGGAGCGAACCGCAAGGAGTGGTCGGACAAACTTGAGGATGCATTGTGGGCATTCCGTACAGCTTATAAGACCCCTATAGGGACCACCCCCTTTAGGTTGGTATACGGAAAGGCATGCTATTTACCGGTGGAGTTGGAGCACAAGGCTATGTGGGCTTTGAAAACCGCGAATTTGGACTTAAAACCCGGAGGTGAAGCCCGGTTTCTCCAAATTCATGAATTGGAAGAATTGCGGCACCAAGCCTATGAAAGCTCCGTACTCTACAAAGAGCGCACGAAGAAACTTCACGATAAACGCTTGAAGGACCATAAAGAATTCCAAGCGGGTGATCTTGTTCTTCTGTACAATTCAAGGCTGCGCTTATTTCCTGGGAAGCTTCATTCACGCTGGACAGGACCATATACGGTTAAGGAAGTATTTCCGTATGGTACTGTTGCAGTAGAGAACGCGGATGGCGTTACATTCAAGGTAAATGGTCACCGGTTGAAGTTGTACGTTGCCGGGGCGATAGAGTCGGCGGTGGAGATGATTGAGCTCCAAACCCCGCACACATCATAAGTGTGGGGAGGAGAGAGTCTACGCTACTGACTCGCGGATCAAAAATGTAGCAAGAGCGTATTTTGCGCTTTAGGGATAGTATCGTCTTTTTAGTAATTTTTCTAGTTTTAGCTTGGAGTCTTGCTATCGACTCGTCGACAAAAATTTAGCATGAGTCTACGCTACTGACTCGCCGACAAAAATGTAGCAGGAGCGTCTTTGGCGCTATAAGGGTAAAATAGTCCACTTTTATGTTTTTGTAGTTTTAGCGTAATTTAAGTTAGTTAGGTAGTTTACGTTAGTTTGTTTAGTTTTCGTACGTGCCGAGCGAAGGTTCTGTATTGCAATATTGTTAGAACAGTTGGTGTGTCGAAAAAATGGCGAAAAACGGCCGAAACAGTTGCTGGAAATAACTTCTGCGGAAAATTCTGTATCTGCACCTGATGCACGACCGTTCCTCGGGTCGCACGACCGTGCGTTTCCGAGGGCCGGCACGGTGGATCGCACCCCCGGTGCATTTCTGAGAACAGTTGCTAGGGTTTGGGTGATGTCGGCAACGCACGACCGTGCAATACGGAGAACGACCGTGCGTCAGGCTGAGGGCAGTTTTGTCATTTGGCACTATAAATACCCTCATCTGCAGCCCCCATTCACAATTCGCGAAACCCTACCAGCCCCAAGCCGTTCCAGAGCGATACTTCATCAAATCGCACGGTTTTTCGCACGATCTCACACCCTTCTTCGCACGGTACGTTCCAAGTTGTAGATTTCTTGTTTCCTTGCTTTCTAGGTTAGATTTCTTCCGATTCTTCAAGGAAATTTTTAGGGTTCTCTTCATAAACAAATCAAAACCCTAACCCTTGTTGAATCGTAGTATCGTGAACATCTGGTGCATTTTTCTGACCCCTGTTTATGTAAAAACTTGAAGATTTGTGAAAAAATCGGGCTACTTAGAGCCTGGGTCAAAATCTGCAGAAAACCAAGTCGCACGGACGTTCCTCGTATGGAACGGTCGTGCCTCGCCGTTGTTTCACGATAAGTTGTTTGTTGGTCGGTGTTGCACGGTTGTGCCATTGGTCGCACGCCGTGCAGTTCCGACATTTCTGGGCAGATGGTCATTGTCATCGGCGACGCACGACCGTGCGTCTCGTCGCACGACCGTGCCATATGCCCAGATCAGTTTGACAGTTTCTTCATAATTGGTTGATCGCCTGTTTGTGATTAAAATTTCTCCTGTTTCCATCTTTCTAATGTTTTTCCTCATACAGATGAACCATCCTTTCCTTCAATTCGACCCCAACGATGAGCGAGAAGCTTTGTGCATCCCGAAACGAGACGCATTGTGGGTAAGACGGGGGAAGTTTGGAGTCCCCCGATGGTTGGATTGGGAAGTCATGCGTGAACTCAATCAGTATGACAGATTAGATGACATGATGAGTCGCCCGCTTGCAAATCTGGTCGGTTGCAACCGACCCGTTTATCGGGAGCTGACAATTGAGTTCTTCGCATCTTATGCCTATGAAAAGCCGATTGCTCATCAGAAACCCAAATTCCGCCACAAGGAGTTGGTAGCCTTCAGGTTATGTGGACGATGGCATTCGTGGTCGGTTGGTCGTTTGGGAAGAAGGCTCGGGATTTATACTAGGGACGACATGGATGATCCCGACGTCTTCAATGATAAGTTCACCTTCCCTTCTGATGCAGCACGGGATGAATTCTGGGCTGAAAATGTCGTTGGAGACCCCTACAACCCGAGGATGTCGAAGGCCTCGCGACTCAGAGACCCTTTGGTGCGAGTGATGCACCATGTTTTTAGCCATACGATATGCGGTCGCATGGACAGTCTCGGTAACTGTCCAACACCTGATTTGATCTTTTTATATGCGTTGGTTAACAAAGCACCAATCAACCTAGCCGCTCGAATGGCTGAATACTTCGTCAAGAGCTCGGGGCGGACTCCGAACAGTGAGATACATGGCGGTCAGTATGTGACCGAAATAGCGTACAATGAGCGCTATATGACTGAGGAGGTTCTTCAGGGTCTCACTTTGATTACCGAGGGGGTTCATGTCGATATCAGGTCGCTAAAGGCCATGGGGTGATTATTGAGCTTGATAGGGGGGATAGGTTGAGAGGGTTGAATAACGAGGTCTGGGACCCGTTGCCTCCAGATGAGGAGGAAGATGAGGATGTTGAGATGGGGGAGCAACACGAGCAGCACCAGCCACCGACACCACCACACTCGCCGCAGCACCACGCATTCCATTAGGACTGGCCCGAGTTCTACCAGCAGTTCCAAGATATGCGAGTGACTCAGGAGCAGCATGGTACCTACATCGACCAGATTAGATCTAGCCAGGACGAGATTCGGGCCAGTCAGGCTCAGATTCGGGCCACACATGACCAGCTTCGGCAGAGCCAGGATACTTTATATCAGGGGGTCAGTGCGGGATTCTCATATCTTTTCGGGGAGATGCATCACGCATACCCCGACTACTTTCAGCACCCTCCGCAGTTCCCACCGTGGAACCCCCCTGGTTATGGCGATGCCGGTCCGTCCTATACGAGAGAAGATGATGATGGAGATGAGTAGTTGGCGGTGGTGATAGCAGTTGGTGGTGTTTTCTATTTCAGTACTTTATTTATTTTTGGGTGTTTATTCTGACTGTTATTTCAAACACCCCGGTTATGTATTTCAGACAATTTACTTTGTGTTTTGTTTGGATTGTAGTATTTATATTTATGTATATTATGGTTGATTTGTGATTTTTCTGTTTCTGTTATGTTTTGGGTGCACATGTGACATACTAGCAGGTTTTAGCTATCGGATCTTGGACCGGAGCACGTACCAGATACAACTTCGGAAGTCTCGTGGCATCAACATCATCTTGAGGGGAGTATTTTTATCCCTTTCTCTATATTTCGGGTCTCGCATTGGGGACAATGCGAAGTTCAAGTGTGGGGAGGGGGTTAACTTTGTTTGTCCTCTTATATAAAAAAAATCAGAAAATCAGAAAAATCATTCAAAAATACTTGTATTTTGTATTTATTTTTGTAAATAAACCGGTTGGTTGTGTTTTAGAAAGCTTCGGACTTAATAAAAACTCGACAAACAAAATATTTTTGAAAAAGGAAACCGGAAAGCGTGACAAACAAAGAAAGACTTACATGATAGTTTTCACACTTTTACCCATTCCTTCCGTTACGTGAGCATATTTGAGCCTATTGTTATATATTTGTTCATTTCGGATATAGGAGTGAGCCGGATGTTATGTGTAATTTAGAACTTGTCACTAGTATGCTTGTTAAGACCATGAACGTGCGGATTTGTGTAAAGGTGATAGAGGCACTTAGATTACCCCTTTGTTGTGTTTTTGTTCTTTGTGTTGTGCTTCCCGTTCACCTTATATTACCCTTTAGGATTAACCATGTCGAACCTTCCCGTTTACCTTTGTTTACCCACATTATCGCCCACTTAGCCAAATTTAGCTTTTTTATGTTTTTAAACCTTTTTAGTGTTGAAACTCGGTCAAAATAATCGTTTAACTAGCGCTTGTTATTGTTTATGTTTCATTGTATAAATTAGTATGCATAAAAAAAAACATAAAATAAAACACCCTAAAATAGGGTGAAGTTGATAGAAATCGAGCAATTTTGAATGCTTAAATGTTAAAATTTCGTTGATAAGCTCGATTGCGCTTTAGTCGCCTTTTTAAGGCGTTTGTATGTACAGTTGTATATTTTGTTGCTAGTTAAACGCTACTACCGAGTTTTAACCATTTTCGCCACTTTATATGTCCACTTCCATACCCTTCGCCCTAGCCTAACGTTACAACCCGTAAAGACCTCTTGATTTACACTTGTTCGCATGTTAGTTGGTGGAGACGAGATCTTATGACAAGCTTATGATATTGCACATTTCATTGACTAGGCATTGAGTGTTTGCACATACACATTTTATGTATGTTTCATAAATAAAACCGAGTGTGTGTGAACATTGTGAGTCGTGTGAAAATTAACATGTTGAGTCAATTAAATGTGAAGTCACGGCTTTTTGGTTGTCGCTTTATAATTACATATGCTTGTTGGGTTTGAGTCTTTTGATGTTGTCTTTCGACAAACCGGCTAACCGTTTATAGTAGTTTTCAATAAAATAGTGTGTAAATTATCGTTATTGTCTGTTTCTGTCTTTTATTGCTTTTTAGTTTAGCTTGCTTGAGGACAAGCAAGGTTCAAGTGTGGGGAGATTTGATATTCGCTAATTTACACATATTTTAGTCCCCCGTTTTACCCCTATTTTATGCGTTTTTGGCCGTAAAACCGTCATTCGGATACTTAATTATCTACACTTTTGTTTACAGGCCTAAAACAGCATACCAGACAAGATGATAGCAAAAACGAGGACTTTCCGGACAAAACGACGAAGCTGCGAACATTCTGTTAAGGAAACTGACCTAGGCCTGTGGAACGGTCGTGCAACCTGATGCACGACCGTGCATCTCCGACAAATGTTAATCAACCCGGAAATGAACGAGGGTGCGACTAGGAGTGCAATGAACAAAAGGGCCAGCCCGGTGACGAACGGACGTGCCATCTGAAGAATGACCGTGCGGATCCGATGAACCAGCAGAACCTCGGTGATGAACGACCAGTCCAGCAGCTCGTGCAACAAGAACCCGGTAATGAACGACCGTTCCATCTGAAGAACGGTCGTGCGATATCGAATCTGGTCAAAGATCTGATGACGTATGCAGTATGGTGCCCCATACCCAATAATTGCTTAAAGTGCACGGTCGTGCCACAGGAAGAACGACCGTGCCACAACGGAAAAATATAAAAACAGAACAGAAACATTCTGTTCGACATTCTAGAATTTTGGGAGCTTCACTGGCGATTTTACAGGCTCCGGAGGCTATGCTTTTGACCCGGATTCAAGCCACATCGTGCCGTTTAGCTCCATTACTATCCGGATCCTTAGTCTAGTGCTTGTTTATGGTTTGGTTTTCTAATCTTTCCATGATTTTGTTAATCTTTCAAGTACTTAGATTAATGTTTATGTATTATTGTAGCCTTTGGGCAAAAACACAACAATCCTTTGCTTGATTATAACCATTAGTGTGTTAATCTTTGTTTGTAATGACACTTTGAAGTATTTTCTATGTTAATCTTTGATGATTAGTTTGCAACCTTGTTATTGATATTGATTTCTTGATTATAAGTAATTATGTTGGATGATTGATGCTTGGTTAGTTAAGATAATTGAAAAATGAAGCTTAATTAATCTTGTATTAGTAAACTTTGAACTTGGTTAACTAGATTAGCTTGGTTTAAATGTATGCATCATGATACTAGAGATGGTTAGTGATTTAATAAAATGTAATTATTGTTAATCAAGAGAGCTTGCCGTCACGTAAGGACCTTAACGGGTTAGATGGTGTCGTTATAAATTCTTGCCATGATTTATTAGCTTAGTTAGTAGTTTAGGCCAAAATTGCTATCTTAGTGAATTATTGTGCAAGATTTGTAAAATGAACTCGGTTGTGATTTAATCTAGTTTATGCTTGTCTCGGTGGTTGCATTGTGTTTATCGGTGTCTCTTTCCTTGATTAAGTGCGGTTAGAAAACTCCTAACGGATGACTAACTTATTTTTAAGAGATTTTCATAGACATTTATCAGTTGCACGTTAAAGAACAATTTTAGGTGGTTAAAGTGTGTTTATCGTTTTAGCTTTTCGAATGATTGTCATGTTAGGATTCCCGAAAGGGATACTAATTGTCTTAAATTGGAAAATTGACCGAATGCTTCTAGTGCCAAAACCGACTTAGTTGACATACTGTGGTTGTGTATTAAGCAAGGCTTTTTATCTATTATCTATTATGTTTTTATTATATATTTGTGTACGCTTACTTTAGTTTAATTAAAATCAAACAAAACTTATGTTTTTACTGGTAGTTTAGTGACAAAGGTCTAGTATTATTTCTCCGCCCATTTCCTTGGATCGATACTTGGTTCTTACCGATACTTTATTACATATGTGACGGGGTACACTTGCCTCTTTCGTGTGTGTTTTGATGTAAAAGTAATAATCACTTTTATAAATTTAAAACCAAATCGTGTGTAAATTCATTGCAAAATTATGTATATATACGCACACGTCAGAGGTGCACGACGGTATATATAGAGTGAGAGAAAGAGTTAAGGCAGTGAAGAAGTGCAGCATGTCGGATGGCTTTGTCCGGTCGAATGGCCTTTCGGTCGGATGGCCATCCGAGCGGATGGTCATGCGGACGGATTCCATTCGATCGGTTATCCATTCGATCAGACGAGTTTTGTTAGTTTTCCAACTTTCGTTTCGTATGTTAAGCGTTGCGTTGCGTTTAAGCGAGTTGCGAGTTAGCGTTTAAGCATGTAAGCGATGCGTTGATAACCACATAACATTTAAACAAATAACCACACAAATAATCACACTAATCACACGCATAACATAAGTAAATCCACGTTTCGAGTTTGCCTTGAGTTTGCGCTGTGATAAGCGTTGCGATAGCGTTTAGTCTAAACAAGCGATGTAACATGCAATAAAATGCGTTTAAATAGTAAGCGTTGCAAACATCGTTTAGATGCGATAACTGCGTTTGATTAAGCGTTGTAATAATGTGTTTAAGTTGCGTTGTAAAATATAGTTTAAAAATAGTTAACCCATCGCGATAATCGAAATCTCGGGAGTACAAGCGTTCACAAATGAAAGACATCGATGATTAATGACCCGAAGAGTCGGGTTGTTACAGCTACCACCTCTGAATCACCAAGATCATCAGATTTAGTGTAAGTCACATCGATGTTGTCAGGTAATTGGTCAACCATATTAATTGCTTTTTCCACCTTTTTCGCCATCATAGAATGTATAATTATCCTCCAACGGTGGTAGAACCTGATGGTATTCTGACCCAATTTCCTTTTTGTTCTTTTCGGAATCTTTACCATCTGGTGTGATGTTGAAAATTCGTTCCAAGATGTATAAAGAAGCATGATAACTTTGAAGTTTATTGACCAAATTTTCTTTTTCAACCAGTTCTTGTTTAAGCTTAGCAACATCATCAATGTAATTATTTAAAGCCATTTGTTTTCCTTCATATCTGGCTTCAAGAAATTTAGTTGACTTTTGACATGCTGACAATCTGTCATCTAAACTTTTGACTCTACTCTTCAAAGTTTCATAATCTTCTTTAACAGTATGATATGACACTTTCATTACATCATATTCTTTTTGCAATTCTTGAATAGTTTTATCTTTTTGACCACATTCGTTGCATCCAGCTGAACACTTTTGTTTTAAAATTTGGTTTTCTTTTTCAAGATTTTCACATTTTTGTGTTAGCTCTTTTTCTTTCAAAAACCTTTCATTTTCAAGCATTTCATGACATTTTTCTTTGAAAATCTTTTCTATTTTAGTGAATTCAATGTCTCTGAATCTTAGATTGTCATCATTTTCAGCACAATCCCTGCACATTTCCATGCATTTCTTGCACTGTTGTTCAGCTTTATTATCAGTTTTTATTGATGAATCAGAAGAATTAGTTTGAGTTGTTACCTCAGCTTTTGGCATCGTGGCTTTTTCTGCCATCTGCTTCTGATCTTAATCAACCACCTACTGTTTCTCAGCAACAACTTTCTCAGCTATCTCATCTTCTTTCTTCACCTCATTCACTAGCTTTTGACTTTCATCAACTATTTCTTCTGCTGTCTTCTTCTTCTTCTCAGCACTGGCATATATCACCTTCCATATGCCCTCCTCTACCTTTTCTCTGTATCTAGGGATTTCTTTAAGCCCTTTGCACCAAACTCCCACAGTTGGAATAGCAGCAACAAGTGCTTTAAAATCTACCTTGTCAGCATCAACTGATGGGTTCCCTTTAGGATCAACAAAACATTCTCTCTCTTTATCCCATCTGTTTTCACGCTTTGCTTCTATAAACGCTTTATATACTATACTCAAATATGCTCGTGCGTGATTCTCTTCTCGGCTCTCTTTGAACTCAGCAACCAATTCCTTTCTCTCTCTTTTTTTCTTCCTTTATGTATTTACTCCAGTCAAACCCTTCGTCATCATGAATTTTAACATGTGCAGCATGTTTTCTCTCTTTTGATGAGCCTTCCTCAATTTGTTTTTGATTTGTTCTTAACGGTTGCTCGTTGTTACGATGATAGATAGCCTTTTTGTAGTAATCTTCTTGAAAAGGATTCATGCTAACATCAGCTTGACGGTTAGTGCATTCTCTCTTAAAGTGTCCCTTCTGTTTACACTTGAAACAAGTGACTTTGGCTTTGTCGAATTCCAGCTTCATATCGGGACCTTCCAGACACTTCCTACCAGTGATCTCCATAAACCGTTGAGCTCTCCTGATTACACTCGCCATACACCAGCGAATGTCCATGAGCTCCATCTCTTCTAGGTCTACTTGATCATAATCTTCTTTGGTCATGTTTGGATTACCGATCTTTCCTACTATTAAGCCTTCATATGATTCCAAAACCGAAGCTAAGAAACTCATGTGATGTTTAGCGAAATCTTTATTTAAATGAGGAGAATCTTTCCAGATCTGACTCGGATTGGATTTGGATGATGAAGATGATGAATGATATCCTGAATCATAACTCAAAGATTTATTGTTTGATGATTCACCAGCATTGTCAGTACTAAATGTGACAACTCGTATTTCAGAACCTATCTTTGTGTTGAATGTAACTTGTTGAACGATATGTGATTATGTGACACGTTGATGTTAATGGAATGTTATGTTATTATGTTATGTGGTTATGTATAATGTATGTATATTATCTAAGTTGGATCGCACAAGCCCTTTTGGGCACACCACTCTCGACCCACACTCTTTGTAATCGTGACCAAGGGGCAGCCCATGCAAGGGTTCAGCCCACTCCCCTATTTAAACCAACACCTAATCCTTATGAGGTTTTGTTTCCTCATTATTTGCAAAACACTCAAACACACCAAACCCTAAATCTCTCTCCCTCTCTCTCGAACTCGACGGCAGCAACATCTTCCCTCCTCTCGAAGCTTTCTTGTTCGGATTGACCCTTGTTCTACTTTCTAATCGGTTAGTCTCTTACTATTAATTGTGTGTTAATCGATGTTGTGGTTGTTATGATTTTGTATGATGACTTAGGGTTCTTGTTAGTAGAATCATTGGTGATATATGTTTATGAGATCTATACAAATGATTAGCAATAATGATTAAGGTTGTACGTGGATACAAGACGTAGTGTTTATGATAATCGGCTCACATGTATATTGTAATTGAATCGAACATAAGTTAATCGGCTGTGATGTGTTTAGATGTTCAATTGATTCGTATGTTTTGGCATGAAGTATTGTATGATGATTTTGAAAGCCTTAATCTGATAGTTTAATGTTATAAGTTGTTGTTATGCTTTGAACATGAATAGGGTTCATATGAATTAGATGATAAAAACCTTGTTTTGATCGAATAATGAATTGGTTAGAAATTGTTGATTGTTTTAATCGAATGATTTCAAATATGGAAACTGTTAGAATGGATTGCATGATTTTAGGAAACATAAAACTAATCGCACAAGGCCAGTCGCACAAGCTAGGATATGTTAGGGTACAACAGATAAAGCACAACGTATAACCCCTTTAAGCTCAGTCACACAACATCTTGTGAATCGCACAAGGCTGTGCTGAACGCACAAGATATTGGGCCGCACAATACATTCAGTTATGCTGTTGGGCCAAGCAGCCCAAAACCCAATCGCACAAGTTGTTTCGAATCGCACAAGTATATTTGGATCGCACAAGATAGGTGTTTGTTTAAATGTTTGGGCCGTATGAGCTTTGGGTTACAATTGTAGTTGGGCCGGGTATGTTTATGAGTCACATAACCCGTTGTGAGTCGCACAAGATTATGCTGAACGCACAACAGGTTGGGCCGGTCGTCCTTTGGGCTTCACTCGCACAAGATAATTGGGCTCGCACAATCTTAAAGGCCCAATCATCTGAATCACACAAGCTCAAGCCTTATGTGTATTTGACTGTAAACGTGTTAAATGTGTATGTTTACCATGATCGTTATATGTTGTAACTTGTTAACTTATGTGTAAACCTACGTGCACTACTTGAACCTAGACCTGACTTGTATGGTAACCATGTTAGGACGTGGTTGATCACAAATAGCTCAAGTGACCTTTTTGTGTACCTGCCGAGCTAACCTAAGGTGAGTTCACACTTTCTACAAGGCATGGGATTCCCGGTGGTTAGGAATGGGTAAATTATTGAAAGAAAACCTGCGTTTCGTGGGTAGAATATGTACCTCCACCCTCTTAATTGAAGGGTGACAACATTGGAACCTGCGTGATCTCCTTATATGGGACACGTACCTCCACCCTCTTAACTGAAGGGTGACAACATTGTTACTAGACCAAAAACTCTATCATTAAGTCCCTCATTTTTATATCGACTTAATCGTCGGGCCAATGGCGAACGGGTCATTAGTTAAATAGCGTTGTTAGGTTTGACAAGCCTCACACCATGCCGCAGAGGACGGGAGTGGACTAATGGATCTGGGCACGTCAATGATGATAGACATTGACTTAGGGCACCCAACTTTCTCAGTCAGTAGTCGATATGGTAACGGGTCTAGTGGGATATTCATGGGGTAGCCCCGACGGCTGGGAGCCAGAGTAAAAGGAAAAGGTTAATCATGTTTTTCAACTATGGGGTAACCCCCCACGGCAAGTAAGCCAGCTAAAGGAAACTTATGTTTTTGAAACAACTTAAAACGAACACCCAACTGTGAACTCGCTCAACTTTGTTGTTGATTCGTTACTATATGCCTTGCAGGTCGTTAGGTGCTTAGATGGAGCTTGCATAGGAGGTCGAGGTCATTGTGGGACATGGACCGTTGAGTTCCATGTTAAACATTTGAACTTTTAAACTTGTGCTTTGGTTTTAAACTTTATGCTTCTTCTGATAACTTGAACTTAGTAGATTTGTTTTGGACACCAATTATATTGTGGTTGGTTTTATATTTACTTTAATACATTGTTAAATATGATTGGTGGCTTGATCCTGGTCATGTCACACTCCCTGCGGTGATACTCCGCTTGTGGAAATTTGAGGGTGTGACACTAAAGGTTGTACCGATCTTTGGTGACTGATTGTTCAGCAGCATACTTCTTCGAAAGTACAGATCAACATTCTGCTGGTAACTCGAATAGACATTTTGTTTTGTTTTTGTAATTCTAGATCATGTCTTTCAAGTTTCTCAATCAGACCATCCAGAGTAATATCATAAAACTTTGCATCATTCTTCAAAACACTCACAAACGTTTTCTAATCTTTAACCTGCGGTAATGCCTCGACAAGTTTATCAACAATCTCTTCTCTGTCTTTGTTGATACCAAACCTTTCCAGCTCAATTTTTAGATGACAAAATCTTTCTATCATTTGTCTAACTGTTTTGCCCTTCATACAAATCAAATTCCTTTTTTAGCAGAGAGATTTTATTTTTCTTGAGATCTTTACCACCTTCGGCTTTTAGCTTCAATGCTTCCAACATCGACTTAGATGTTTCTCCATGCTGAAGTAGAAACAAAATATCCTCTCTAACAGATTGTTGTAATAAAGTTACCATTTTTAGTTCATTAGATTGGTTATTTTTATAGATTTCTGAAAATTGTTTAATCTCAAGTGATACATTTTGATCATTCACTGGTTTTTCATATCCGAAAGTCATCATTGTAGGACTCTGTATGCCCAAGACACATATTAAATTGATGTGGCTAGTACGTTATGATCCAAGTCGAGTCATACCCAATAACAAGCTAGACAAACACTTATATTATTTATTTGTGATATGATCAAACAAATAAATATTAACACTTACAATATTTAGAAATTGGTTTTCTAAATAACTACACTTGAGAAACCAATAAATTATGTGGGTAATTTATTATGAGAGAATATTTTATTTTGTTATTTAATAAGTTAAATAACATTTTAAAAGAGGTGTATAAAGTCTTGCATTTATGTAGTGTTATATTTATAAAAGTTATAAATATATATATATATATGAACCAAGACTTAATTTTATAAAAGAAATTTTTTTTTATAAAACCCACATGGGGCCGCCCCCCCCCCCCCCCTTTGTCTCTATCCAAAGTCTTGTTCCAATCACATTTCATGCATATGCATGGATTTAGATTGGGTGGTCTATCCAAAGACTTTGGTCCAATGCATGTACATGCTTTTGCATGAGTTAGAGATGATTCCATTGGGTGAAAAAGGAGGTGGACATTTCTCTCAAATTATATATAAACTTTATGGATGACCAAATGAAAGAGGTAGTGAAAGAAAGAAGCTAAAAACTTGCTCTCATTTTCAGCCATAAGGAGGTTTTCTCAAGTGTTCGGGTCTTGACCTTTAGTGTTAAAATCCTAGCTAATCTCGTGGTGTTTGTTGGAAGCTTGGGGTATACAAGCTTGAGGTCTTCTACTCTTGAGGACAACCATTCTTGAAGCATCATCCGTTTCATTCTCATTACTCCAAGAAGGTAGTTTTCTAAACACCCTATGGTTGTGTTTGATAGTATGCATCTTCATATATGGATCCGGGTTTTGGGATTTTACTTATAAATGAAATTTATATCATAAAAGTAACATGTTTTAAATATTATTTATGCTGCGTTTTTATTTCATAAGGATGAAATCGCTTTGATAAACATGTTAAAATCCCATCAATGGCATCTAGAGCCGCTTATATGAGTGCATACTTCAATAGATTAAAAATTTTGGGTTTCGGGTTTGAATAAAACCCTATGGCCGAAAATTTTAATATGGATAACCCTTTGTTTTTCAAGATTATTTTCTTACATGCATAAGAGAATCTTGAAAAATTTATTTCATATGGATGATTTGTTTGTTTGGACAAAACTTAACTTTTCGGTTTTTTGAAAATAGCCGAAAATGTTTATAAAAGGGAACCATTTTTTTATGCTTCTTGAAATTAATATATATATATATATATATATATATATTTGGATATATATTTTGGTGCATATGACCTAGCCATGACCTTGTGTTGGATGATTGTGTTGTGATTTATTATTTCAATGGGTTGTAATAATTATTATTTTGTTCTTCCATTAGAAGATATGTAATTTATTTATTTTCATTTGGCATGTAAAATAAATAGATTAGGTGCATTTTATTTTACTAGAAAAATGTATTAGGATATATTTTGTAAAAGAAGATGCACACAAAAATGCGGTTTTGGTTTGGACCATAATATTCGGTCCAAAGAACTTCATCGTTCTCAACGGGATTTTAACCCGATAACCAAAACACATTTTTGAAGTCCAAAGGAGTTTGGAGCTGAAAATAAAAGACTTTTGGAAGCTCAAAGAAGGTGGAGAAATCACAACACAAGAAGGAGACTTGAAGCATTTGGATGCGGGATCAAGTGGGAGTTCATCGACACATTACTTGTGTCATTTTTCACCCTTTAGGAAGGACCTTTTGGCACACTTGTTTCGGCTAACAAATGTTGTCAAAATAGTTGGCTATGGTTATGCACCTATTGTTGTGAATGATGTGCTTGTTTGGTTGTTTATTTTGTTGTTTAGATGATATGTAGATATGCATGACTTAACAAACTAATAATCAACAACAAGCGTAAAACTGGTTCTTGACAAAGTCATTAAAATGTTTAATAAAGGTTTTATTAAAAATTAATGATTTTATAATAAAATGGGTTTTATTAAAAAGAACCTTGAAATTAGTTTTCACTAAAGTACCATTGATTTGAATGCATGCAAATATATGGTACATAATATTTTCTAAACTAGAATTTTGAAATATTAAAAACCCTTTTATAAAACAAGTCAAACACCATCCTTTTATACAACACTCGAAACACTTGGGAACTCTTATTGTGGGATAAAGGTCACCTAACCACATTTGAGGGAACTTGTATGTTCGAGGTGGGTTTACCATGTTTGTGGGATAAAGGTCACCTAACCACTTATGTGTATAAACTCACACGTATGTGTAAGTTGGACGACTTGATTTGGAAACCATGAACTTAGGGTCACCAAAGCATGGGGAACAAAGGTGTTGATGGGATTAAACATGCCAACTAAACATATAGATGTTTAACCGATCCCATATGGCTAGAAATTGCAAAGAGTTGCAATTGTCAAACGTTGACTACCTTGTTAATTTAAATAGAGGGATAAAGGTCACCTAACCAATATTTAAATGTAACATTGGATTCTAGATTTTAATTATTAATTGTCTTTAAGACACAAAAGGGTATTAATGATTAAAATATAATAATATCGAAAATACTAAAATTGAACTTGTTAAATTTTGTAGATGGCCGCTAACAATGCAAACCCGACTAACCAAATCGTCCGAAACCTATCACTAAGAACCATCCTTGAAAAAGATCGTCTCAACCATAACAACTTCATGGATTGGTTTCGAAACTTGAGAATCGTTCTCAAGCAAGAGAAAATATCCTATGTGTTGGACGATCCTATTCCCGATGAACCTAACGTGGAAGATGTGGAAGCCTACAACGATTGGGTTAAGTATACCGAGGACTCCATGCAAGCCTCATGCCTCATGTTGGGAACTATGATTTCCGAAATTCAAAAGGATTTTGAACATCACGGGGCATACGACATGATTACCCCGTTAAAGGAAATGTTCCTACAACAAGCAAGGGTAGAACGCTTCGAAACTGTTCGAGCGCTTCATGCATGTCGAATGGAGGAAACCCAATCGGTATCATCTTATGTTCTCAAGATGAAAAGCCACATTGATCGCCTTGAACGGCTAAATTGTCCCGTCTCTAAAGAGTTGGCTACGGATTTGATCCTCAACTCTTTAACAAAAAAATTTGAGAGTTTTGTAATGAATTACAACATGAATGGATGGGACAAGAGCATTGGTGAACTTCATGCAATGCTCAAGACGGCCGAAGCAAGTATGGGCAAAAAGGCTTTACCCGTCCTAGCGATCAATGAAGGTGGCAACAAGAAAAGGCCCCACCCCGACTCTAAAGCAACCTATGCTAAAAGAAAGGGACACGTCAAAGGAAAAGGGAAGGGAAAAGCTAAAGCAGAACCCACCAAACCGAAGGAGAAGAAGCAAAAGGTTGCTACAAATGACCCATGTTTTGAATGTGGTGAGATAGGACATTGGAAGGGAAATTATCCGACCTATCTCAAGGAGTTGAAAAACAAGAGGGATGCAGGGTAAACCTCAGGTACTATCTTTATGATACATGTTGAGCTTAATGTTATTTCTTCTAACACATGGGTACTAGATACCGGATGTGGAACTCATATTTGCAATTCGTTGCAGGGGTTCAGAAGAAGTAGACATTACAAGAAGGGAGACAGTAGTCTCTTTATGGGCAACGGAGCAAAAGTTGAAGTCGAAGCTCAAGGAGACTACGTTTTAAAGCTTCCAAGTGGTTTGGAAGTGATTTTGAAGAATGTTTTATATGCTCCTAGTTTGACTAGGAACATAATTTATGTTTCCCTTTTAAAACAATCTGGTTTCAATTTCGAATTTGTTAACTATGATATTTATGTTTCTAAGAATGATGTGTTTTATTTTAAAGCTATGTCTTTGAATGGTATTTATGAATTAGATCATGATAACGCATCATATGATAGCTCAATGTACCAAGTAACCAACAAGAAACTCAAAATGGATTTGAGTGATTCCTATCTTTGGCATTGTCGCCTTGGACATATAAGCAAGAATCGCATGCATACACTTCAGAAAAATGGTCTTCTGAATACAAATGAAGATAATTCATTTGATATATACGAATCTTGTTTACAAGGCAAAATGACCAAGACACCCTTTAGTGGAACTTTTGAAAGGGCAAAAGACTTACTAGGCATCATACATTCAGATGTATGTGGTCCTTTTAAGCCGATGACTAGGAATGGTGAAAGATACTTCATTACCTTTACCGACGACTATAGTCGTTATGGATATGTGTACTTACTAAGGCACAAGGATGAAGCATTTGAAATGTTCAAAGACTTCAAAAGTGAAGTAGAAAATCAACTCAAGAAAACAATTAAAGTCCTTCGTACCGATAGAGGAGGTGAATACCTAAGTGGTGCTTTTCAAGATCATCTTAGAAGTTGTGGAATCATTTCACAACTTACTCCACCTGGAACACCACAACACAATGGTGTGTCCGAAAGGAGAAATCGAACTCTATTAGATATGGTTCGATCTATGATGGCTATAAGCACATTACCTCTATCATTTTGGGGTTACGCTTTGCTCTCCACAGTCCGTATACTAAATATGGCTCCAACCAAGAAAGTAGAAAGGACACCTTTTGAAATATGGCATGGAAACCCTCCATCATTATCATTCTTAAGGGTTTGGGGTTGTGAAGCTTATGTTAAGCAATACACTCCAAATAAATTGGAAGTCCGATCTACTAAGTGTATCTTTGTAGGATATCCTAAAGATGATATAGGATATTATTTCTACGATCCAACCGAGCAAAAGGTATTTGTTGCTCGAAAGGGTAAGTTCTTAGAAGCTAAATTCCTTATGGAAGGAACTAGTAGTAGAACAGTGGAACTTGAAGAGGATCAAGAACCACAAGACGATACACGTTTGGTTGATACTAGCACTCAACAAGAGGTTGTTGAAAACGATCAAGAGATTGATCAGAACACACAAAATGTTCGCAGATCTGGTAGAATTAGTAATCCACCTGAAAGATATGGATTTTTCATGGATGGATGCTACGTGGTAGATTCAGATGAACCAACCACATACCATGATGCAATGTCAAAATCTGATTGTGACAAATGGCTTGAAGCCATGAACATAGAGATGCAATCCATGTATGACAACCAAGTTTGGGAATTGGTTGTGCCACCACTCAACTCCAAAGTAGTTGGAAGTAAGTGGGTTTTCAAGAAGAAAACGGATATGCATGGTAACTTGGATACTTACAAAGCAAGACTTGTAGCAAAATGTTTCACTCAAACTCAAGGGATTGATTATGATGAGACCTTCTCGCCTGTAGCGATGCTAAAGTCAATCAGGATATTATTTGCCATAGCTGCATATTATGACTATGAGATCTGGCAATTGGATGTCAAAACGGCTTTTCTTAATGGATATCTTGATGAAGATGTCTATATGGTTCAGCCTGAAGGTTTTGTCGATCCAAAACATCCTGACAAAGTATGCAAGTTAAAGAAATCAATCTATGGATTGAAACAAGCATCTAGAAGTTGGAATCATCGTTTTGATGAAGAAATTAAGAATTTTGGATTCATCAAGAACGGTGATGAAGCTTGTGTGTATAAGAAAGCTAGTGGGAGCATCATCACTTTCTTAGTACTGTATGTCGATGACATTCTACTATTTGGGAATGACATTCCAACCATGGAAGGTGTAAAAGCTTGGCTTGGAAGTTGTTTTTCCATCAAGGATCTTGGTGAAGTAGCCTACATTTTGGGAATAAAGGTCTATAGGGATAGATCAAGGCGCTTGATAGGTTTAAACCAAAGTGCATACATTGACAAAGTCTTGAATAGGTTCCAAATGGAGAACTCTAAGAGAGGTTTTGTACCTATTCAAAAGGGGACAATATTGAATACATCTCAATGTCCTAGCTCAAAGGATGAGCAAGAGAAAATGAAAAGAATCCCATATGCGTCAGCTATAGGATCCATCATGTATGCAATGATATGCACCAGACCGGACGTTTCATGCGCCTTGAGGATGACCAGTAGATACCAGCAGAATCCAGGTAACAGTCATTGGATGGCTGTTAAAAGTATATTGAAATATCTTAGGAGGACTAAGGATATGTTCTTAATATATGGATCTGGTGAGGAGGAACTCGTTGTAAAGGGTTACACGGACGCGAGTTTCCAAACCGATCGAAGTGATTCTCGATCGCAATCGGGGTATGTCTTCATTTTAAATGGTGGAGCAGTCTCTTGGAAGGGCTCAAAACAAGACGTGGTAGCATTGTCCACTACAGAATCAGAATACATCGCCGCTTCATTGGCAGCCCAAGAAGCTGCATGGCTGAAGAAATTTATAGCCGACCTAGGGGTGGTCCCTACCATTCAAGACCCCCTAGAGATCTTTTGTGATAACGAGGGTGCGATTGCTCAAATCAAGGAACCTCGTGCGCACCAAAAGACTAGACATATCGAGCGGAGATTCAACTACATAAGGGATGAAGTTGAAAAGAGAAAGATATGTATCCGCCAAGTTCACACAGATCAAAACATTGCGGATCCACTCACGAAGCTCCTTGACAGGGGAAAACATGAGGGTCATACATGTTCCTTAGGACTTCGATATTCTAGTGATTGGATTTGATCAAATTTTGTATTTGGATATTGAAACAATTATTAATTTAACTCTTTTATGGTATTTTGAGTTATGTTTCATATTAGCATGTTTAAATCCGTGAATAAGTTAATTATTCTAAATGTCCGTAGTCGATCATAATTGTGGGAACAAATATGAATGTAAGACTATTATGAACTTGGATTGGTGGATATTCATTTAGAATGAATATAGAGCAAAGTGTTGCTGCCAAAGTTCATAGATATTTGTGGGATACAAATATTGGACTGACTCGCTCTCAAATATTACTGCATGGAATCATTTGTGATTGATCATAAGTAAATTTTGAGTTAAGGCGAATATCATAGTACCCTCCGACCTGAGATACATATTGGGTCTTGATATTCACCAAATATTATGCCTTGACTTATTTCTTCGCTGTTAGTAATATGACAGTACATAAGGCTAAGCTCAGGTGTGGTACAAGGTGATTGTGAGAGACGTATGTAGTCAAGAAGGGATTTGTTCCTCTTATTCGTTGAGAGTAATTCCGCGTGGACCAGTCAAACGAACTTACACCACAGAAACGGAATTATCTAATATCGCATGAACTTTCAAACGGGATTAATTTTTCAAGCGAGATTACCCCCTGATTTCGTGCGGAATTGCGCTGATGTCATCATCTCGAAGCGAAATTTGTCAAATTGTAGGATCGTTTACGAACCCAAACGAGTCGATCAGAAGAGTTTTAGCTCAGTATGAAAGGCGGAAACAGTCGTACTAAGGTTAATTCAGCTAGAATATCACTTTAAACTGTCGTATTATTGATTTCACAATGATTTACAGCGAGACGACACTTCGGCAGCACTTCGTGGCTCAAACCGGAAAGTTACAAATGATTTCGCTTGGAGAGGTATTTATAGACTCATGATTCCGCTTGAAGAGGTTCCAAGCGAAATTAGATTCCAAGCGGAATCTAATTCCGCGCGGAATTACAAGCTTGTCTCATTCAAGCGGAATTACCTACACAAGCGGAATTACCTTAAATCTCGAGCGAAATACTGGTTTCAAGCGGAATTAAGCTCTAATTCCGTTTGAAATGTTGCTGATGTCATCATTCTCTCGCTGATTTTGAAACGGAATTACAATTTTTATCTGTTTTAGATCGAATTAAAGTCTAATTTTCACACTGATTAGTTAAAACACTATTCCGAGTATAATGTGTAAAAATCAAAACATTTTGACTACTTTTCACGGTCAATTTTGAAAAAGAAGGTGTAGAAAACAGAAATTTCAGCTGAATTGGTATGAACTCTTCCTCCTGTGCTCTGATACCACTTGTAGGGTCGTTTTCAGACCCGAACGAGTCGATCAGAAGAGTTTTTACTCAGTACAAAAGGCGGAAACAGACGTACTGAGGTCAATTCAGCTAGAAATACACTTTAAACTGTCGTATTATTGATTAGATTGCAAATAACAGCTAGACGACACTTAGGCAGCACTTCGTTGCACAAACCGGAACGTTTCTAATGATATCGCATGAAGGGGTATTTATACTATTCTAATTCCGCTTGAACTAGTTCCACACGAAATTAAGATTCCAAGCGGAATCAAATCTCGCGCGAAATTACATGCAAAACATTTCAAGCGGAATTACATCCCCAAGCGAAATGACCTAAAACCTCGAACTACTTGCCCTGATTTAACAATCTAAATACAGGACTCGATACAAGACGAAGTCAGCAGACGCATGCACCAACACTGATCCGGATGAATTTTGGATCGGATGGACTTTTGGTCCGAATGAACCTTTGGTCCGGATGGGCTTTTGGTCCGGATGGACTCTTCCGGATGAACAACAAATAAGCCTATACATCCGGATGAACAAGTCTATCCATCCGGATGAGCGATGACGCCAGCACACTTAGTTCCGAAGTTCATGATTTTTACTGATTTTAATGAGTTCTAGTTAGAATTATGATCTGAAACTTTGTAGGATTGTTCAAAAACGTTTTTCACACAACATATCCCAAATTTGGTCAATTTTAATCGTGAAATCCTCGTAGATCTAAGTTTTAAGTTCAAAAAGAAATGTAGAAGATGAGTAGAAGAAGATGTGAGAAGAAGATGATGAATTCAGCTCTGTTGTTGATGAATCAGCTTCAATCTTCATGTCTTCAATCCGTGCAATCAAACACCCGCTCTGATACCACTTGTGAATTCAGGATCTGGATCAATTCCTTGACCGTTGAATACATACGAACATGTGAAATGTGCGGAATCCAATCACGTGTGTGAATTGAAGACGAAGATGTAATTATAAACTGATTTCTATTACTGATATAACAGTGTTTACACCACGGAATCAAACAGACAGAGTTTACCCACTCTAGTCACGAAAAGTTACAAATGACAAGACCCTACTCTCCTATTTATAAGTAGTCTCCATCAGGACGCATGAACCTAGCAGATGGACTCCATCCGGACGGATGGACTAACTCAAAACATAACCGGATGAACATACTCGATCCGTCCGAATGGACCTGATGTCCATCCGTTTGGATGGGCTCTAATACACATCAACTTTATGTTTTGCTTCGTTCAGCACTGGTCTTGTATCATCTGAATTAGCTACGTTACGTGATTGACGGAAATGATAGACATTACGCACTCACAGAAACACTTCCATCTTATGAGTTATAGCAAATGCAAGAAACAGCCTGATAGCCTCCAATCTAGCTACATGAGAAAAAGATTCATCATAGTAAATCTTTTCTTCTTGTTTGTACCCCTGAACCACTAGCCTTGCTTTGTTCTTTACCACAATACCTCTTTTGTATTTTGTTCTTGAATACCCACTTGGTTTCAATGGGACACTTTCCCTTGGTTAATGGTACAAGTTCTCAGACTTCTTGTCTTTTAAATTAAAGTAATTCTTGTTACATAGCATCTACCCAGATGTTATCTTTCAGGGTGTCTTGATATTTTAGAGGTTCATTCATGGATAGAAAACCAATAAATAAACAAATGTTTGTTGTTTGGCTCCTTGTAAGGACTCATATGTTCATATCTCCTATGATTTATTCCGGGGGATGAAACCTTAAGAAAGGATGCCCTCCTATATAAGGTACAATGCATATGATGGTGTTTGAGGAGCTGGTTCAGATTGATCATTTGAGCAGTATAAGGGAATAGTGGTGGTGGTATTGGACCAAGAGGTTCAGTAATGAGTTATCAGCAGTTTGAGACTCAAAACTACTGGTAGTTGAATACTTATATGACCCATCAGCAAGTGCTGAAACTATTGTGCTAAAATCAAAGCTGACTTCGGTAGTTTAATCCTTCTTGTTTGTGGATAACAAAGGTTGTATGAAGACATCTATTTTGTAATCTACGATTGTATCTTCCGCAGTTTGATTGACCCTGGAAACTGTTGGATCATTTCTTGGTTCAAATTTTAGGATTTTCGGATCAAATGATGTAGCACGATTGGCAGGTATCTTGAGTGTGAATAATTCATTGAATTTTACATTCAAAGTCTCTTCTATCACTTTTGTTCTGGAGTTGAACACTCTGTAGCATTTTGCACTTAAAAAGTACCCAATAGAATAACCATAGTTTACCTTGGCAACAAATTTTGATATGAAATCTTTTAAATTCAAGATGAAGCAAGGACACCCAAATACTCTAAAGAAGGAATTTAATGGCTTGATCTTATAAAGCATTTCATAGGCAGTCTTTTGATGTCTTTAATTGATTAGAACCCTGTTTTGCACATACCCAACAGTTTTTACTACTTCTGGCTAGAAGGAAAGTGGCAAACTAGAATAAGCTAGCATGGATCTTGCAGCTTCAATTAAAGTTATGTTCTTTCTTTCTACCACACCATTTTGCTGAGGAGACCTAGGCACACTTAATTGTCTTACAATCCCTTTGGATTCACAGAATATGTTAAGTGTGTGATGTCTGAATTCAGTTCCATTGTCACTGATGATAATTTTAACCGGAAGATTATATTGCTTCCCTGCCATCACAATGACGTTCTTTATGATCTCAGCAGTTTCATCTTTGGAGTGTAAGAAATAATCCCCTTGAATAGTCATCAAAAATGACTAAACAATATTCTTCTCAGCCAGACTCATTATCTTAACAAGCCCAAATAGATCAAGTTGAAGTATCAAAAGACATCCAGAGTTTTTGGATTCTTCGATGGATTTATAAGAAACGTCATGTTGCTTTCCTTTAAGACAAGAGATACAATGTTGATCACGTTTGAACTCTTTCTTAGGAAGTCCCCTTACAAGACCTTGCTTGAACATATCATTGATTGCTTGTAAATTGATATGACCTAACCTCATATGCCACAGTTCAGTTTCTTTTGCGGATGCCTAAGAAAATAGGCATACACTTTGTGGCATGGGGTTGTTTTTTCAGCATATCAACTACATACACATTTCCACTTCTGATGGCCACAAGTTAGCATCATTGGCAATTAGACACTTAATTTTCTTCACAATTTCAAGGCCAACAATTTTACAAGATTTTTTAGTGAAGAATGTGCCATATCCTTTATCACACATCTGTGACACACTCAGAAGGTTGAATTTCAATTTATCAACAAAGTTGACATTCTCAAATTTCAGTTTTCCTGCATTTACCTCACTAGACCCTAAGATTTTTCCTTTAGAGTCATTTCCAAAGGATATACCTGATCCACCATGGGCTCTAAAGTGAGAAAGAAGATTTTTACTACCTGTCATGTGTCTAGATCCCCCAATATCAACATAGTACAAGCTATCACATTGAGATAATCCATTTTTTGATAATTTCATTTGTGGAGATAAGTGCCAAATTAGCAGACATGACTTATGAGGATTTACCAGCAGTTCTTTCTGGAACCTTATAGATGAGTTTTTCATTTAGAAAATCCTCAGATGTAACGAGTTCATCTGTGATTGCATGTTGCTCGAAATCTGTAGCAAACATGGCAAGATTATTATTGTTGGGAACATCATCAGACATACGGCTCCAGTCTACAAAGTTTTGAGTGGAGAAACTTTGATAATTTGTGTCTGATGCAGGGTAGCCAATAGTTTGAGAACTGCTGGTGCATGTGTCTGTGACACAGTTTATGTAGATGTGGAAGCATGTGAGGGAACATGTGACATTGTGGCTTGATAATATTGATTTTGAGCAGGTGAATGAGCATACTGATTAGATGTTGGCATGGGTGTATGAGAAAAATAGGTTGTAGTTAGTGTGTTTGGATGATGGGTAATTTGGGAAAAACTTTGATGTGAGTTTAGTGAATTTGTTTAATTTGGAGAGATAGGATATGTGACAAAGGATGAGGAATCTAGAGTGGGATTTTGTAACACCCCGAAAACGGGTTTGGAAATCAAACCACGTTAATACTAAAAGACAGGAAAAGTACCGTTAGTGGTAAAATTAACCTGGTGAATATTAGGATTTTAAATAAATAAACCTAATATTAAATAAAAGTTTATTAAAGGCTTTTGAGGAAAATAAAATTTATAAAAGGCCCAAGTTAACAGGACTTAAAATAAACTTAGTCATAAATTTCCCCGAACCCACTAAGTTAACTAGGAATGTTTAACCTAGTTAATAAGTGGGAATATTGTTAGAAATAAGTAGGTTGTGGCCTACTTAATAACTAACTAAACATGAGGGGCCAAAGTGGATTAACTTGAAAGTTAACTAAATAAATAACAAACAAAACAAAACATACACACAGTGTGTGTTCGTGAAAGACCAGGAAGCTCCCATGGAGCCAAAAACCCTATCTTACATAAAACCATCAAATTGAAGGCTTAAACGAAGCCCAAATTCACAATTGAACATGAATTAATGATCACCCAAGCTAGCGGATCATAAGGTATGTAAAATTTTGATGATTTTTGAAGTTGTGAAATTTGGTGAATATCATAATCCGCGAATTATGGATGAATTATAAAAGTTATGGCTGAATTATGATGTATAATTGCTTAGGAACAAAAACCTAATATGTTGCCATGATTTGAATGTTTAAATGATTTACCATACTAGGATAAGTGGGTTTTAATCATAGGATGAAATTGATGATATAATTGTGTTTATAATCACCATATATGATAGTAATAAGGAAATACTTGAACAAATTGTGTGTTTGAATATATAATCATACTACTATGAATTGGGTTTTGTATGATAAAACGAAAAAATGATGATAGATTCATGTTAAAATGATGTTTGATATCATCATGTGTTAAGAATAATTGATGTAATGATAATTCAATGAGTTATGATTCCGATAACTTGATTTAATAAGTAATTAAAACGGCAGCATAAGAATGATGCTTACTGGATATTGACAAAGTAATAAAAGGAGTAGTTGAGCTACGTCATGTAATTACTTTCGTCAATAGGCAGTTTGACTTTTAAAAGTCAAAATGACCAAAAATATGATCGAATGATAATTTCAACATAAAACCCGTAAGATGGAGTAGTCGCGATTGATAATGACTAATCTAACCATCTTATAAATTTTAATGATAGTTTGACGCTTGACAAGTTAGGTGGAAGCTTGGGAAGGAAGCGGGTCAAACGAATCAAGTAATGAAGGAAAAGCACAATTCGGATGCAAGGTAAGTATAGCTTACACTCTTCTTAAGTTGTAGATTATTCTCTTATCGTATTAATTACGAATAAGATAAATACGCAATTGAAATATGATGTTCAAACGTGTAGTCGTACGGAACGAAATAAGTGAAAATGATAAGAAACCATGTTAATGGTTAAAAAGAAAATAATATGATTATTTGGTCATATAATGACGAATATACAAGGAGATTAGAATGGTTACCTTATAGGGTAAACCCAAAATAAATAATAAGGGTAAAACGGTAATTCGGTCACGCGTTGACAATAACCGTTAGTTTTTGAAAAGACACTTTATAGCATAAGCCATAATGGGTCAAAAGAGTTAAGAAATGGTTTATAAGTAAAAATGACCGTACGGTGTCAACCGGAGCGAGTCATATAGATGAGATGGTAATAAATATCATCTCGCAAAGATAAACGGTCACTTAAACCAAACGGATCAAACGGTGAAGATATCACCCTTTGACAATATCGACTAGTGATTATTTGTCGAGTTATTTGCTTACAGGAGTAGATATCTAATAGATAATAGTATCGCTATTAATTAGCGGTTATTCAAGCAAGGTATTAAAACGGGGCAATATATTGATCCGAGCCAGGTATGCGTAAAAGGATAACTACTCATTTAGAACTTAAGGTTCACTGAGAGTTAAATAATGTCAAAAGTGGACATTTGGTTACCTTAATAGGTAAACCTAATAATTTATACTATAGTCATTTCATTTTTAGAAACATAATGATTTCGAAACAAGATTATAGTTACAATATGGGATTTTGGTCAAACATGTCATTAAAAGTCCTTCGTCGTCAAAGAAGGGTTAAAGTTGACCAAAACGCCCTTGTAAGCTAAATCGAGCAAACGACCCTTAAAGGTTGTTTGAAAATGAGTTTTATGATCAAGTTAATACTTAGAATAAGTATAAAAAGCGAAAGTTATAAACCTTTGGGTCAAATGACTCTAAATGAGTTTTTGCCGTAAAATGATAATCCGAGGGATAAAACTCAGAACAAATAGTTACCACATTAACATCCACCACAATCAAAGTTTTTGTGGGAGATCATTTGATAAGAAATGTGGAAATACGATGCTAGCAACGAACGAAAGTGATTTGTGCTTCAAAAGTACTTAAATACCCTTAACGGGTCAAAATAAGTATATAAGCAAAAAAGGGGTTAAATATGCATATAAACCCGTGATTTGGACCTAATATAATAGAAAACAGTTATAACATAAAGTTCATGATCATTGGAATGCAACAAATAAGTTGTTTGAACTAAACATGAACGGGTCAAAAGTTTCATAAATATATATTAAGCCGAAGGCTTAAAAATCTCAAATTTTGTTAATCCGGATGTCGGATTTTAACTCCATATGATGGAGAATTAAATTCCGATCACGTAGGAAGAAACGTGACTTAAATCGGATCAATAATGAATGAGTTATGTCCGTTTTCGTAAGATTAAGATTTGCTGGAACAATGCAGGTCTGGGAAACAACAGTTCTGTCGAAAATAGGGTGTCGCACCATGCGACAGCAAGCCATGAAGGCTTCCACGCAACGCGACCTTGCTCGCGGCCCGCGAGGACAGAAGCATCCTTTGTCGCGCCCCGCGAGGATCACAAATGACAGCATTATTGTTGTTGTGTGTTATTTTGAGTATTAAGGGCTTGGTAAACACATTATAATAGTATCATAACTAACTCATTTCATGTTTAATGAAATGTAGGTTTGCTTTAAGGTTCCGGAAGACGATCAAGCTCGATAAGAAACCGAACACGATCAAGAATTCAAGCTTCCGCTAAATGTTTCGTCGTTACGTTTTAAACAACGATTATATATATAAATTGTTGAAATGTTTTATTTCAAAAAATGTTTAACAAACTCGTATTTTCAAATGTATGAGAAACAGTAAAATACACTATTATTGTCGAAATCTATATGAAAATCGTATAAATCAACCAAGGGTCTTACATATTTATGCATTCTCTGGCAAAATGCCTTAGTCTATGACACTTATAGCACTATACTCTTTATTTGTCCCTCTCAAATTTGCCTCTACCTTCCAATCCAGGAAACTTCCTCCCAGTTTTGTTGTAAAACTAGTTAGTTTTAAAACTCAATAGGGTAAATTGGCCAAGAATTGGATCCAATGGTTTTTTATCATTCATCATCAAAGCAAAATTATGGTTCCCTTCATGTGATGTGTTAAGTTGAAAATTGAAGCCAATATTTATATCAACAAAGTGATCATAACCCAAGTTATTTATATTGTTGGATGATGATGACTCATCTTGACTCATCAAGGTTGCGTTACCATATATGTAATCATCAACAGTTTTTCCTGAAGACGTCAACTTTTGTTTCTAATCAAGCTTTCTCTCATATGAAGAGTTTGCCATGAAGTTGTGTCAGAGCCAGCTCTCTGAAACCAATAGAGTTTCTCAACACATATGCAATTGTATCCCACTTATCAGGAATAGATCTCATAAATCTATTACCCAAAGAAAAATATGTATAAGTTTGATCTGCAAGCCTTAACTCACTGATCAGACAATTAAATCGCTCAAACTGTTGAATTAGATATTCTCCCTTGATATGAGTAAATGTTTCATAATGATGATTCAAAATCTCCCTATTGTTCTCCTGAACCTCAGATGTACCACCAAATTGTTCGTTCAAAGCATCCCACAAATCCTTGGCATTCTTACAATGGAGCAATCCATCATAGATTTCGTTGGGTAAGGCCATGGCTAGTATCCCGAATGCCATAGCATAGAGCTCCAACTTTTGGAAATTCTGCTCGGAGTGATTAGTGGGTCTCTAGGAATTCTAACATATGTTCTTTCGGTACTCGGTACAGAGGGAACATGAGGGCCATATACCACAGACCTCCAACAACCCGTGTTCTGCTGGGATAAGTAGTGACCTATCCTCCGTGGCAATATCTTGAATTCATGACGAACAAGCATCAGAGGCTTGTTTGTCGATCCGGTATTGTGAGGATCATAAGTGATTGACATCTCTCAATGTTCTATTGAGTTTTTCTTGGAAAATAGAGTATCAAAAACAAATTGATGTTCCGATTGGTCTAATTCTTCTCAAGTCCTTTTAATCACTTAATCAGTTATCAATATCAGCTAGTTTTTCTTCTCAGTAAACGGTGAAGTCAATTCAATATATCCCTCCTCTGATACCGATTGTTGGATCTAAGAGTGTGTAGTGTGTGTGTGTTTATAAAATAGCTTAATCAAATATGAAAATTCAACCAAACATCCAACATGAACACATCATCATCAACACAACTGGACTTGTAATTATATTTCAGCTTATTCCATCAGGCAGGGAAGATGGTTCCCTTGGGTTTTGGCTTTCATCATCGACGGATCTTACATAACCCATAAACTCTATTTAAAACATTCAATAAATACGTATATTTTTTTCATTTCACATTGTATCATTTATTTTATCTCATTGTAATACGCAAGATAAACAATACACTTTTCTATCGTTGTGTGTTTCATGATGACAATAAATGAAATTTAATGACAACCGTTATTCAGAGTTGGTTTGTTTTTAAAATAACAATGTTTTTACATAGTCTGTACATGGCTTTTTTTAGAGTAAAAAAATAGAGATGGAATTAAACTGTTATTTGTTGATAAAAATAGTAATTTTCCCAGTAGGATATATAATGTTGTCTAAAATTTTTTTAGAGATTTCTAATTTTTATTTTATTAATAGATTTATAAATTGTAAATTTAACATTTGATTTGTAATTTTTCATTTTATATGTAATGTAATTTGTAAGTATTTATTATAATCATTTTTATTGCATTGTCTTTTTGCATCTGACTCCATGTAGTACACGGGTTTATAACCTAATTAATAAATAAAGAAGTATTAAATATACATATAAATAAAAGAAGATTAAGTTTTAGAAAACTATTTTATTGGAAAATGAACAATTTAATCGAGAAGGGTATCATAAGTTTTAAGAAAAATGTTTTTAAAAAAACTTTAATGGTTGTTTTGATAAAGTTAATGGATGAGTGATTAAAAATTTAAAATAAGGTTAAGTTTAAAAATAGTTTTATATATAGAAATAAAACTAGGTTAGAACCTCGTGTATAATACGAGTTGAATAAATATAATTTTATATATTAAATAATAAAACAATATATCTTTAAAAATCTAGTTTGTTACACGAACTGAATAAATATATTCTTGTATATTAAATAATACAGAACGTTATATCTTTAAGAACCCAATGTATTGTACGGATTGAATAAATGTAGTTTTATATACCAAATAATATAAAAAGTAATATCTTTTGAAACTTTGTGTATTACACGTGTTAAATAAATGTAATTTTATATATTAAATAGTACAAAAGTTATATCTTTAAAAAACCCAATGTATTGTACAGGTTGAATCAATCTTATTTTATATAATAAATAATAAAAATTATATCTTTAAAAACCGCGTGTATTACACGGGTTGAATAAATGTAATTTTATATAGTAAATAATAAAAAGGTTATTTTTTAAAAACCTCATGTATCACACGAGTTGAATGAATCTAATTGCGGAAATGGTTCTTGAAAATGAGATACGTTATTTAGGAAGCAAATCAAAAGCCATTTGAGTGATAAAATGTTGGTATCAATTCTGACAATTTGTTTTATAAATTATGTAATAAAATTGATATAACAATTTTTTAATAAAAATACATTAATTCAAATTTTGGTTTTTGTGATAAATAACTTATTTTATTTAAAAATATCTTAAATTAACAATTTAAATTTAAGGATAATATTTTATTAGAAAAATAGAAAGATTTAGTTCGAAATTTAAAGTTGGATAATATTAATTTATTATTTGTTTAATTAATTTAAGACAAGTAAGGAAAAAAGACGGAAAAAATATAAAAATAGGTGTCTCTAATAAATAATATGTGAGAAATGTTAATATATTTTATTATATAGAAATGAATAGATATGTAGTTTTATCAAACGATGGTAGATCAATCATGTTGGTGCACCATCTCAATCATGTTGGTGCCCTATCTTGTATGTTTATTCACTTATTTAACTACCAATTAATTGATGTTAGGTTGCCATTTATTTAATTTTTTTTAATGGCGTACGGTTAGGATATCGTTAACCGGGTTAAAAATTAGTATGTTAGTATTACCAAGTTAGCATTAAAACCCCTTTGTCTGGACTTGAACCCAGAACCTCTAAGAGAAACAAAGTTTTCCACCTCCTTTATAACCACTAGGCCAAAAGATCATTGGTTTGCCATTACCTATATATTAAATTAAAATTAAATTACCTATATATTAAAATTACAACTTAATGAATAGTAAAATCACCTACGGACGAGCAGATGGTACCGGATACCGGTACTGAATTTACCAAACCAGGTATATTTTTTGTACCGATTCGGTACTGACTTTTGACATTATCGGTACCGTTTAGGTACCTGTATTAACCGGTTTTTACCCTAAAATACAGGTACCGTATCATACCGGGTATATTCGGTACCGGTACCCACTTTTGAGGATTATCGCTACCGGTTTTCAGTAGCAGTTGGTACCGATCTCATCCCTAACATCACCTTTGAACTTATGCCACGTACTAACGCATTAAAAATAGAACTTAATGAATAGTAACATCACCTAGGGATGAGCAAATAGTACCGGGTACCGGTACCGAATTTACCAAAACGAGTACATTTTCGGTGCTAATTTGGTACAGACTTTTGACATTTCGGTACCGGGTTGGTACCTGTATTTACCGATTTTTACCCTCAAATACAAGTACTGTATCGTACCGGGTATATTCGGTACCGGTACCCACTTTTGGGGATTTTTGGTAGCGGTTGGTACCGAGCTAATCCCTAACATCACCTTTGAGCTTATGTTACGTACCGACGCAAATAATTGCACCATTTAGATTGCTTTTCATACACGTGGTAAGTAAAATAGAACTTATTAATAGTAACATCACCTAGGGACGAGCAAATAGTACCGGATACCGGTAGTGAATTTACCAAACCGCGTATATTTTCGGTACCGACTTTTGACATTTCTGGTACCAGTTCCGTACTGGTATTTACCAGTTTTTATCCTCAAATACAGCTATCGTACCCGGTATATTCAGTGTCGGAACCCACTTTTGGGGATTTTCGGTAGCGGTTGGTATCGAGCTCATCCTTAACATCACCTTTGAGCTTATGTCACGTACCAACGCAAGTAATTGCACCGTTTAGATTGCTTTTCATACAGTGGTAAGTAAATTTGTATTTCGTTTGAATGAGGTTTTATATACACAACAACTTCTTTTGCTTTCTTTTTTGTCTTTTTCTTGTAATGAATTAATTGTAGCATGTAAAATTAAATCGGATATTTAGATTATTGATGAGCAAATGGTATCAAATCCTGTAATCAAACCGGTATCGTATCGATACCAAATTTACTATACAGTATCATTTTCGGTACCAATTTGGTACCCACATTTTGGTGTTTTCAGAATCGTTATTTTCGGTTCGACATAGGTCTGGCACCATACCTGTATTTACTTATTTTTACCTTCAAATACCATACCATACCATACCGTATCGAACCGAGCATTTTCGGTGCCGGTACCTAATTTCGATGATATTCGGGATCGGTACTTTCGGTGCCGTTACTGGTACCGAGCTCGTCCTTATTTAAACGTGTTAGTAACGTAATAACTGAACTAAAAATAACCGAATTTCCAACGTGTAGGACGTGTGGGTCCTACTATTATATATTAGGTTGTTTAAAATTGTTTTTTTGGATAGAGTGACTGTAGTTACTACGTTATTTTTATCTATGTTTTGATATTCGCTATCTACTTGCTGTTGCCGGCACGCGTTTTGCTGACATTGGTCCCCCGTCGCAACGCGGGGGCAGAAAATCAACTAGTTTATCTATACTATATAATAAAAGAAACCATATTTGGGACACTTGTCATCATATTAGGCCATGTATCTTATAGATAATTATTATTTACTTTAATTTCTTCTAATTAATTATAGATAACCCTCCTATTAAATATTATTTAGTTTAATATCTTATAAATAATTATTATTTAGTTTAATTTTAATTTAATCTCTTCTAGAAAAAAAAATCATAATTATTTATTAACGAAACATTCGATAACTTTTAAAATTTCGTTTGATGAAAAGGGAACACAATCAAATATCTCATTTATTTATCATGGGGATTTTAATTATTGTATATTAGTTTATATTAAGAAATTGTGCATATAGTTAGGTTCTATATTTGTTTTGTCATATTATTATTATTATATTAAATTAAATATATAACTTGATTGTTCGTACTTAGGTCCTTAATTTGTTTGTCATATTATTATAACTAAATATATAACTTGATTGTTATTAAGAAACACCTATAGTGTTCGTTTATTTTTGAAAAATTAGGGATTAAATTCAAAATTTTGATAAATCACAGGGATCATCCATATACTTTACTCAACATATTATTTTCATAATTTATTACTTTTTAACTTTAAATATATATAAAACAAAATGTTGCAATACTTCGCTAAAATCAAGCTAAAAATCTAATACTTATGTGAATATTTTTTGGATTCAAATTATTTTCGGTAATGTGCGAATTATAATTGTAACTTTCTATTCCTCATTAAATATAATGTAATACGTAAATGCAATAATAAGTATTATATAATATAATATATTTATTTTTGTATTATTTTCAACGACAATTTAATTACATGTTTCTTTGATGAATTTTATAATAGTAACATATATTCTCTTTATATTAACTCATTTATGTCAATTTAGTATATAAATGTCTCCATCTTTGGTTTGCATTTACAAGAAACATTTATTATATAGTTTAAATTGTTCAACCCGTGTAACACACGGGGAACTAACCTAGTTTAAATAATTGAGAATGCAATCTCTTGTGGGGATGACAGAGATTTTGTATTATTATTTTTTTCATATTTTATACTTTTTCATATATTATATTAAATAAAACGCATATTGTACGAGTTTATAAATCGTTATTTATTTGTTGAAACTTTGAAAATTTAAGATATATTTGTTAGTTGTTTTTCATTTTTACTTTTAATTGACAGATAGATAAAAATATAAAAGTAATAAATGGTCGTTTGATATATAATCAATTCTAAGGGTGCACGGGGCGTTCTTCGGGGAGTGGTTCGGTGAGCCTAGTCACCGATCGGGAACACCGCCGCCATCCAAGCGGGGACCCGAATCGGTGATAGGTTTCGGTGTGGAGTCACCGCTTGAGTTTGGCACGATTGTCGAAAAAGGACCGTTGTCAAACGTTCGAAATTTAAAAAAAAAAATCAATTTTCTTTAATAATATAAATATAAACCAACCTAAATCAATTTTTTTACCACACTCACCACTCTCAAACTCACAAATCTTTCAAATACAACACTATATGGATCCCAGGTTCCCGATTTTTCCTCCCCTACCCGACTTTCCCGACGATGAAGGTGAACCGTCAAACGATAGTAGCTTAATTTTCTTCCAAAATCTCATCCAACAAGCGGAGCTACTAGACACGGCATCGTCTAGTAAAAAAAAAGTTGTCCCTCGAGATCGTGAGGGTGGCCATGAGACACTCATGGCCGATTATTTTGTTGAAAATCCAAAATTTAATGACGATACTTTTCGTCACAGATTTCGTATGTCCAAGTCTTTGTTCCTAAAAATTGTTAGTGACGTGGAAGCGTACGACGGGTGGTTTCAAGAGGGCTTGGACGAGAGAATGAAGAAAAGTTTCACGCCGTTGCAAAAGGTTACTTCGGCGATTAAACAACTTGCAACCGGTAACCCACCAGACGAAAACGACGAGTATTTAAAGATGTCTGAAAGGACCTCTCGTGAGTGCCTTGAATATTTCTGCCAGACGGTCTGTGCAATGTATGCCGGTGAATTCTTACGTAGACCAACGAGCCACGACGTTGCGCTGTTGTATCAGGCTCATGAGGAGAGACATCATCTACCTGGTATGTTGGGTAGTCTGGATTGTACACACTTCGTCTGGAGAATGTGCCCCACAGAATTGCGTGGACAATATATGAGAGGCGATCATCAATACCCGACGGTTATGTTAGAGGCGGTGGCGTCTCAAGATTTGTGGATTTGGCATGCTTTTTGTGGCCCGGCGGGTTCACAAAACGACATCAACGTGCTCCAACAATCTCCGTTATTTCTTGCTCAACGAAACGGAACGGCGCCATATTGTCCATTTCAGGTGAACGACCACTTATACAAACGCGGGTATTATCTTACTGATGGGATCTACCCTAGCTGGTCCGTGTTTGTGAAGTCTTTTCCATATCCTCACATCCCGAATGAAAAAAAGTTCAAGAGGCAACACGAGGCCGCAAAAAAAGATGTGGAACGGGCGTTTGGTGTGTTAAAGGCGAAGTGGGGAATACTAAATCGTCCAATGCGTTCGAAAACGGTGAAAAAGATAAGGTTACTCGTGTATACGTGCATTATTTTACATAACATGATTATAAAAGACGACGGAAGGGCGATAGCACCGGTACACATTCAAGATCCTCCATTCGAACCCGTCTTCGCTGAAACAGCTTATAGCGAGCTCATTGACGAAGAAACGCATTGGAGACTAAAACACGATCTCGTTGAGCATCTCGGACGTTTAGATCTACCTCACCTTGAAGTGAGTTCCGACGACGAGTAGTTTGCTTTTATATTTTTCTAGTTTGAATGTAATTTTTATTTTTCTAGGTTGTTTTTTTTTTTAT
This sequence comes from Helianthus tuberosus, assembly GCA_030545235.1. Taxonomy (NCBI): domain Eukaryota; kingdom Viridiplantae; phylum Streptophyta; class Magnoliopsida; order Asterales; family Asteraceae; genus Helianthus; species Helianthus tuberosus. The sequence goes on from CM060389.1 coordinate 61,193,115, forward strand.
TTAATGAAATGTCTTTTATTTAATTTTTATTTTTATTAATATTTTTTTAATTTATAAACATGCATAATTTTACAACAAATAAAAAAAAAAAAAAAACCCAAGTCCCCTATTAGGGGAGTGCCGCCATCAAAATGGGTGTTAGGGGAGTTTAAGAGGGGAGTTGACGTGGCACTATTTGATTCGTGGTGTGTAAGAGAGGGGACTCCCCTCTTAGGGGAGTGCCCCTCTCACCCTAAGGGTGTAAGGGGCACTCCTCTAAGTGGGGAGTGACATCTCTTACCCACAGCCAATCAGCACGCGCCACGTCAACTCCCCACTTAACTCCCCCACACCCTCAATTTGATGGCGGCACTTCTCTCTTGGGGGACTTGATTTTTTATTTTTTTAATTAAGAAAATATATTGTTCAAAAAATCAAAAAGCTTGAAAGGTTGTGCGGTGAATCAATGCCGCTCCCCGCTTAGCCTCCCCGAGGGGTCGGCGGCGGTGTTCCCGAGCGGGGAAACCACTTCCCGCAAAGCGCCCCGTTCACCCTAAGTAAATAATTGCAAGGACCGTATAAACATATTTATTTATTTGTTTAACCACAATACATAAAACAGTTAAATAACTGAATAACCAACTTTTTTCACCATCCCATTATATGTGATAAGCATTAAATACAAATGTTAATACCATGTCTATTTAAAATTGTTTATGTATTAAACGTGGTTATTAGGATTAAACAACCAAATAAATATTAAACAAGCAGATAATTACAATGCCCATCAATTATATAAATATTGTTAGTGATGGATGATGAATAGTAATTTTAATTTTATAATAATACATAGTTTTTTATTATTTTTTTTTATTTTTAATAACATATTTTTAATTTTTTTCCTTTTTTAAAACCATATATTTCTTATACCATTTTTTTAATAATTCTTTTTTCTTTTTTTAGAACATATATTATCGATTAATTTGATACTTCTTTAATTATTTACGTTTATAACTTTTTCTAAAAACATAAGTACGTAGTTATGCTTGATTTTTTCCTGAACATTCCGTTATAAGTTTTGTTAAAAACGAAATTGTACTTATAATAAAGTGTTTATTTGGTATCATAAAACAAAACAATACGATGACAAACAAAACCGTTCTAATGGTTTGGCTTTCTAAACAACATGTTTTATTTTCAAATTACGTTTGTTTTACATTATCATTTACTCGGTTTCGCCGCAACGCGCGACGACAAAAAAAACTAGTATAGAATTATAGATGAATCTTACTAATTGTTCCTCACCTACAAATGACTCGTAATCCTATCAACTACACATTTTATCCGAGACAAATTTATATATAACAATTTACAAATAACATATATCACTGTAGCAAACTTCATTTCTTAGGTTTTTTTCTTTGCTTTTCTTTTATGTTTTATCTTTTATGTTTTTTTTCAACCCTTAACTTATATTATTAGTTACAGTCCCTAGCTTTATAAAAACTTTGTGAAGTGTCATTTTAACTCCTCTCGAGTTTTATATGATTATTTTTATGTACGTGGGTCACATATAAAACATTTCCGTGCTTATTTTTATGTATGATTTCGGTTTGTCTATGTTTTGGCAATATATTTCTGTGCTTATTTTTATGTATGTTTTTAGTTTTTCTACGTTTTGTCATAAATAATACGTTTTCACTAGACGAGATAAATTCGAATTACTTTACGTTTCAACGCTGCCGCTACACGCGATACCATTTTTTTAACTTATAAAATATTATTTTCTTACGTGCTTTATTTAAGTACATTTCAGTATAACTCAAAGTTGGTTTACTTTTTTGACGTAAATTTTTCTCAGTAAAGAGTGGGTGAAATATAATATGTTTTTGTGCTTATTTTATGTTTGTTTCAGTTGGTCTACGTTTTTACCTAAGTTTTGCTTGGAAACGAGTCAAGTGTGACATTTGACGGTACAAATTCGAGTTATTTTAGGTTTTGAAGCCGCTGCAACGCGCGACAGATCAAAATTCTAGTTAAAAATAATTACGTAGGTACTAATGTCTCTCTCAAACAGTGAAGCATCAAACTGGGCCACCATTTAAAGATTTGTGTGCATCTTAACTTAGGAGTCCATTCATCATCTCATTACCTTTACCTATATATTAAAACTAGTGGGATTCCCGCGCTTCGCGGCGGGCTTACGGTCGGCATCAACTCGATTCGTTAAAGTACCAGCATCGTATCGGCTCGGTTCTTATAGCAACCAAAAGAGATACACCCAAAAGGATATCTTCACGTGTTTTATATTGATCGAAAACTATAAAAACAAATACCGATACTAGTACCGATGCTATTTAGTCGGGGCATCAATTCGGTCACTAGCACTCGCTATAGCTTACGGTACTAATAATATTCTATTGCCAATACAACTTTATTTTCAATTAGTTTGTACCGTCACATCGAGAAAATCATAAAAACGAATACAATAATGGTACCGATATAGTTCGAACAGTATGGTTCGGTTCTTCACGGCATAGAACAAAAAAATCAACTATATTTACCTATTCGATTAAAAATTTTATCGTATCGTATTTAAATTAAGCATGTCACAACGGTGTATTCAAAATTTTTTATTATGCAACTCATGATAGCAAAAAATAGTAATCAGTCTAATTGTATACAAAAAACTCAATGAATTTTATATCGTCATGTCGAGAAAACCATAAAACCAATTATAATGCTAGTATCGATTTCGCTCGAATAAAAATATTAACGAATCGTTGATAAAAAATAAACACGTCGCAATGATGTATTCGAAGCTTTAGTAAATGTCATATTATATTACTCAAATAATGAAAAGAGTAAATAACTTATAAAACATCATATTATATTGCTTAAATAAAAAAAGGTAAACGACATCATTTTATATTACTGTGTACAACTCAGTTTTAAATGAAATTTATGTCTAAAAATAGATAAAAATAAGCACATCAAAATTGCATACTCGGAATTTTATAAAACATTGTATTTCTTTAGATTATAAGCGAAAAACAAAGTCTATCCAAAAGAGATTGCAAAAATAAAAATATTATAATATTTATATTAAAAATAATCAAATAAATAAAAGAAAAAACAAAAAGTATTAGATGACTCCACTAACAATTATCCTATATATTAAAAAACAAAGCTAATGAATAGTAGTTGTCACATCATAATGAATAGTAAACTTTCCTTATTGGTTGTCATAAATAGTAAATATACATAACTTCAAGTCATCTTTTGTTGACTTTTTTCCCCTATACCTCTTTTAAGTGTGTATATATATCAATTTTCTTCAAAGTTAGGTAGATTATTCATCATGGTGGAGTGGTTTTGTGGTTGTATGTGTTTTAAAGAGACTCAAGTTCAAATCATGGGGTCTTTTTTTTTTTTTTTTCCATTTTATGCTTACATAACTTCACGTCATCTTCATTTTTCTCCTCTTTCACACGTTGTTTTTCTGATTGTATTTATACAATTCTTATTCCTTATTTGTTGGGTTAGTGGATGCTTAGACATCGCAATAGTCGCCATCGCCAGGAGTTACTACTTATATATTAAAAAACAAAGCTAATGAATAGTAGTTGTCACATCATAATGAATAGTAAACTTTCCTTATTGGTTGTCATAAATAATAAATATACATAACTTCAAGTCATCTTTTGTTGACTTTTTTCCCCTATACCCTTTTTAAGTGTGTATATATATCAATTTTCTTCAAAGTTAGGTAGATTATTTATCATGGTGGAGTGGTTTTGTGGTTGTATGTGTTTTAAAGAGACTCAAGTTCAAATCATGGGGTCTTCTTTTTTTTTTTTCCATTTTATGATTACATAACTTCACGTCATCTTCATTTTTCTCCTCTTTCACACGTTGTTTTTCTGATTGTATTTATACAATTCTTATTCCTTATTTGTTGGGTTAGTGGATGCTTAGACATCGCAATAGTCGCCATCGCCAGGAGTTACTACTCGCTTGCTACCAACGGCTCTGTTGTATGAAAACTCCACTTGTCAACTTAAAAATAAGACACTAAATAGCACAGCTTTAATAACAACCAAGTATTTAGTCGCAATAAATAGTTTTACAATGACTTAGTTTTGTCGCACCGCAACGCGACGCACAGCATTAAAACCTAGTTCAATTTAAAAGTAAAATAATTAAGAAAAAGAAAACTAAAATATGCTATTGGTTGAAATGGACTAATTAGAAAAATAATAATAAATAAATAAAAACTACTGTACAAGTACTTTGAAAATGTAAGGTATAGAAATTAGAACACAATCAACACTAACATTATCAACGGGATTAGCAAATGGTATCGGGTACCAGTGCTCGGTATCAAATTTATCAAATCGGTATATTTTCGGTACTGAATCGGTACTGACTTTTGACATTTTCGGTATTGATTCGGCACCGGTATTCACCGGTTTTTACCCTCAAATACCGGTACCGTACCAGTACCGACCGGTACCGAACCGTACCGTACCGTGCCAGGTATATTCGGTACCGATACCCACTTTTGGGGATCTTCAGTAACGGTATTTTCGGTACCAGTTGGTAGCGAGCTCATCAAATCCTGTAACAACGCAAGTAATTACACCGTTTAAATTACTTTTTATACACAACCAAATGACTAGTAACATCATCAAGGGGATGAGCAAATGGTATCGGGTACTGGTATCAAATTTACCAAACTGGGTATATTTTCGGTACCGAATGGTACCAACTTTTGACATTTTCGGTATCGGTTCGGCACCGGTATTCACCGGTTTTTATCCTCAAATACCGGTACCGTACCAGTACCCTACCAGGTATATTCGGTACCGGTACCCACTTTTGGGGATTTTCGGTAACGGTATTTTTGGTACCGGTTGGGACCGAGCTCATCAAATCCTGTAGCAACGTAAGTAATTGCACCGTTTAGATTACTTTTCAGACACACTGTAAGTAGACTGTATTTTGTTTGAATGAGGTTTTATATACAAAACAACTTACTTTGTTTTCTTTTTTGTCTTTTTTTATAATGAATGAATTGTAGCATGTAAAATTAACTTTGATATTTAGATTATTGATGAGCAAATCATATCAAATCTTGTAATCAAACCGGTATCGTATCGGTACCAAATTTACTATACCAATCATTTTCGGTACCAATTTGGTACCCACCTTTTGACGTTTTCATAATCGTTACTTTCGGTTCGACACCGGTCTAGCACCATACCTGTATTTACTGATTTTTACCTTCAAATACCATACCGTATGGTACCGAGCATTTTCGGTGCCGGTACCTAATTTCGATGATTTTCCGGATCGGTACTTTCGGTGCCGTTACCGGTACCAAGCTCATCCATATTTTAACTTGTTAGCACGCTAATAACTAAACTGAAAACAACCGAATTTCCAACGTTAGGACGTGTGGGTCCTATTATTATATATTAGATTATTTAAAATCGTTTTTTAGGACGAAGTGACTATCGTTACAACATCATTTTTATTTATGTTTTGATATTTAGTATCTGCTTGCCGTTGCCGACACGCGTTTTGCAGACATTAGGTTCCCGCCGCAACATGGGGGCGGAAAATCAACTAGTTTCTTTAATACTAAAAGCTAAGTGATCTAGGAAGTGGTGTAAACGTGTCGAGGTGCTTAAATGCTAAGTGAGCTAAAAACTCAAGTCGATATGAGCTTTGATGTGACAACCGTCACTTTTCCGTACATTCCGTACACTAGATGAACAGTAATATGTGCTTTAATGACTGTACATGATCTAGTTTACCAGAAAAATAAATTTCTGAAATTCCATACAAGTGAATTCATGCATGATATATGCTACAAGAATTACGTTATGATAGCGTTGCGTCAAAAATATTAGTAAACTCACCGGTAAGACACACTGTGTCAACAGAACTGCAGAAAGCAGTCAGACATTAGAATTGAGGCCTAGGTGTAGGTCCGATGACAATAGTACATTAAAACCCAAGAGTACATATAAGGGTTTAATTTATAGACATTGCGAAAGCAAAAATAAGCACTAAAAAGCACCCGAAACGCACTTTAAGTGCAGAATTTTGCATAATTCAGCAATAATTCAGATTTTAGCACACGAATATTATGCAGAAAATATAAATTTTTCAATCAGAATATTTCCCCAAGTGTTGGGAATTGAACGGGATACAAAAAGATACTTAAAAGACAAAAAAAAAGTGTAATTTAGCACTTTAACGGAGTGATATCCAACCGTACAACCGGACTTTACCCGGAACCTTAAAATATTGGCATAAACATTATTTTTCTTTTTCTGAGCCAGTTAGGGTCCCCGAATACCTAACACCCGTTATATTTCTCTACACACATAACAACTAATTTAAACTTCCAACTAACTAACTATACTTAATCATATAGTTGAAACCTAACCATTTACCCAACCCCCCTTGCAACGAGTTCGTTTCCCATGTGGGAACACCCAACTAAACTTTTGATTATTTTATTTTGTCATGTATAATATCTCTAGGACACAATGCCCAATGGTTATTAGTGAATATTAGTTTATAAAGTGGCATGATGGATAAGCCTCACAATCATAACCCACTAAACAATTTCAACTCCATATTACCTCCTGTTTGGTGTTCGGCCAAACTCAACCTCCCACCTCCACCCACATTAAATTCCATTTCTAGCCACATTATATACATTCAAGTGTGAGGGATCGCGTACAAGGAAGTTTGGTGCCTACGGATCGTCAAGGACCTCACCTCATCGCTATTAACCACCCGTTTTTCGACTAGTTTCTTCCCTAGCCTCGAGCTAGTAGTAAGTGACTCTAAATGCCTTTTCGATCTATTCTAAAGTGGTTAATAAAAATTTTGACGGTTGAAATTTATGAGCATGTAGAACAAAATTTAAAGTCTACTAAAATAATATAAACAAAGTGGTTAATAGATGAATATTGGTGTAAAACTTATAAGACTTGTTTTGTTATGATTATTTAGTGTTGTTTTATGCTAGTATTATTTCGGATCGTCATCTAACCACGCTAGGTCATGTTACTAGCACTATGTTTAGTGTAAAAATAACTAGATGACGAACCCTTTCACTCATAAACATGAACTTGTGTAAAAACGATTTTACTTGTAAAATAGAGTTTTAAACTAGTAGATCTAAAGATCTACAAGTGGTATTTTCGAAGAACCAAGTAAAATATACACAAGTCTTATTTTAAGCCGGATCTTACACAACTAAAAATATTTTTGAGAACCAAAAAGTGTGTTGACACTTGTGTAACGAAAGGATTTAACCAAGAAATATTTTCGTAAATACCGACTAGAAGTTGTAAAACTTCATATTCTTTAAAAATAAAGTTTTCGAGATAATGATTTTATTTTTAAAGATGGAAAGACTTACTAAATGTGCTAGTAAGTTACTACACATTTTTGTAAATATTCAAGTTCATGAAAGGGAGAAACTAGCGATTATTGTTGATGATTATTGTTGATAATGGTTATTGATGATTGTTGACAATTTAAAAGAAAATAAACACATGTTTTGAAAACATGGGAAACCTCCATTTTTAGGGGAAACTCTGTCAAAATTTTTATAAATTTTGACACTTAGAAAAATATAAGTTTTTGAGAAACTTATTCCCTAAAAATGTATTTAAAAGTATTACCAAGGTTTCCCTAATTTTTTGTGATAAGAAATGATGATTTCTTCAAGAATAAAAATGGATATAAGTATGTATATTTTTGAGAGAAAAAAATATATATTATTTTATCACCAACTTTTGTGCTAAGTGTATATAGTATGTGTTATACGTGCTAGTGTATTAAGACTTAAAAATACACTAAATACTCATGAGGGGTATAAACATAAAAATACACATACAACATACAAGATACATAATTCGGGTGCAAAGTGCAAAACACGAGATACTTACATTAATTTTTTTTGAGAAAATAATATAAGTAAGACACTTAGTTAAAAATATAAGATATTTTTAACACAAGAATGCGTACACAAGAGATAGTGACTGTACTTGTGCGATACAAGTCTAGTGACTAACGTTAAGAAAACACGTATAGGTCACAACGCTAGATAAGCAAATCCGGTGAAGTTTACGACGCAGGAACGCAAAGTTGTGAGTTCATGCTCCCCCTTTTCTCTAACTGTTTTTGGTTTTATAACTCTCGGGGGTGAAATACATGTTACAAATATTATAATTTTTACAAAGGGTAAAAATACAAGAAGCACTCTTGGTGAGAACGAGAACCGAGTGCAATATGATTTGAGAATACGAGAAGCACTCGTGGTGAGTGCAATATGATGAGCATTAATAAATGCCTAGAAAATACTAGATCATGTGAGCATAGACTAATACAAAAGATGCCATAAAGTCTTGGTGAATACTAGACCAAGCCATTAAAAACATTCATTAAATAGGGACGAGGGTTAGATCTAACGGGTACGGCCGAGCCCCACTCATGGTCCTTATGTGACCTCTTGAGTGCTTCGGTGTCCCAGTCGAGGGAAATCGACACAGTCAAGGCTAATCGACACAGTCGAGGGAAATCGACACAGTCAAGGGAAATTGACGCAGTCGAGGTTAATCGACACAGTCGAGGGAAAATCGACACAGTGAAGGGAGAAAATACTAAAGCTCCCTATGTCCTCACATGCCTTAATGTCCTTGCTCATATACTCATTTAGTACGTGGTGTACACAAGAAAACGTGATGTATACAATAAATACTTGATTTGTAAAGGTTACAAACTATGTTTTCATACAAGATATACAAGACGCATGAACTCGCTCAACTTTATGTTGATGTTTTCCAAAATTACATGTATTTCAGGTGACAGGATGGATCTTGGGCGCAAGTGTCATAACTAGAAGTAGACTACAAGTCTAGATGTCATCCACTTTTGTTAAATCGAAACCTTGTCAAAGGTCGTGTTTTGAAAACTTAAAATACAAGTGTTTGTAATACTCAAATTTTCATGAATGGATGAACATCGTTTTGATCATGTGGTTGTTTATTACGATTGAATGCAATGATAACAAGCTAGTCACACATCATACGCTTCCGCAAAAGACAGGGTGTGACATTTGACAAGTTGTAGCAGGAGCTCCAGCATACATTAGAGCTCTTTTAATAAACGAGCTCCATGCCAATGAGGTGATGGTGGAGTGGTAAGGTAAAGACTTGGTGTTCTATGGGACTTAAGTTCGATTCTTGCTCTCCCCATTATTTTCTACGGCATCTGGTGATGATGGGAGACTAAGCGTGTAGGCGGAGATCGCTAGTTCTATTCTTGAACTGAGCGGGTTTTATCTCCCCGCACTATCGTGCCTTCGAGTGAGTGTTCACAGGTTACGGTCCTAGGTGAGGATTTTCCCCGGTTCAGAGGCGAGTGTATCCTAATGTGGTGAATTTTCGCCAGTAGCCCATTTGAAGGATTTGTTGACCGTTCGAAAAAAACAAGCCCCGCCTTACATTTGAGATTTATAATAAGCTAGAGCTCGAGCTGTACATGTTAACCTTAACTATGCTAGCGAGCTTATTTTCTATATTGATTATTAAACATGTGTGTATATATTTATAAAGTACTTTATTGTCATAATATTAGTCAAAATAATATATATCATATTATTTATGAAGATTATAATCATAAATATATAATTAACAAATAATAAACAATATGAGCGGAACTCAAGCTTGATAAACTATTCAAATGCCGAGTTTGAACTTTAGAAAAAGAGCTCAAGTGTGAGCCTAGGTTCTCTTAAATTAATCAAGCCGGACTCAAGCTTGACTCATTTTGACCTTATTTCAAGCCCCAACCTTTTAATCCATTTTCAGCTAACTGAAATTCTTATATTGTCAAAAAGGAGGTTTTCCAATTTTTTCGAAGGAAGTTCGTTGAGGACATGAGACCGGCCCTTAAATGTTATAATCTGAAGAATGTATCTGGAACAGATGGTGTGATTTTAGCTAGTCCTTTTTTCTGAGTCTGAGGTGAAGGCCACGATGTTTGGGTGTGGAGACGATAAGGCTCCAGGACCCGACGGTCTTAATTTTAAATTTATTAAAACTTTTTGGAGTTTCTTCTCAGCAAACTTTATGCGGATTATGCAGCGATTTCAGGAGAATGGGAGGATTAATGAAGGAGTTGGATCATCATTCATTACTCTAATTCCGAAGAACAGTGCTCCTACAGGGTTGGGTGATTACCGGCCTATAACATTAATTGGCGTCATTAGTAAGGTTATATCCAAGGTCTTTACCAATCGATTGAAGATGGTTATGGGTAAGATAACGGGAGAGACGCAATCTGCGTTTATGTGACAACTGGCACCAAACCGGTAATTTCCGTACACTTTAGTTATTATTTAATGACTGTAATTATGTGCTTAATTGTCAGCAATGTCTGAACACATGATTAAACAAGTGAATTCATGCACGTTGTATACTACAAAATATTGCTTTATGCATAAACGAGAGCGTTGCGTCAAAAATAATAGTAAACTCACCGGTAAGACACTATGTGTCAACGGAACTGCAGAAAGCAGTCAGACATTAGAATTGAGGCCTAGGTGTAGGTCCAACGACAAGAATACATTAAAACCCAAGAGTACATACAAGGGTTAATATATATACATTGCGAAAGCAAAAATAAGCACTAAAAAGCACCCGAAACGCACTTTAAGTGCATAATTTATATAATTCAGCAATAAATCAGCATTTAAACATATGAATATTATGCAGAAATGCCATTTTATCATCCAGAATATTTCCCTAAGTGTTGGGAATTGAAAGGGTACAAGAAAGGTACTTATAAGACACTAAAAAGTGCAATTTAGCGCTTTAACGAACCGGTATATAACCGAACAACCGGATATTACCCGGAACACCAAAATAATGCTAGAAGCATTGTTTTTATTTTTCTAAGCTAGTTAGGGTCCCCGAACACCCTAACACACTATATATTTAATAAACACACTTAACACTAGATTTAACACTTGAAATGAAACTAGTTTATGTAACTAGCAATTGAAATCCAACCAATATACCCCCCCCCCCCATAACCGGCCCTAGACAAGGGGTACACCCCCTTTGATTTCTATGAATATAATATGAGATCATGTTTGATATCTTGAAGACACTTTGTCTAGAGGATAATGCTATGTTGGAAAATAATTATAAAAACCACAAGACCATCTTCCATACTTATCATTCAACACTTTCCTTCCTTCTTCTTCTTCTTGGCTACAGCTCACCACCACCACCTACCATCCACCATTCTTGTTCATCATCCATCCATTTCAAGGTGATTCTAAGGTGTCTCGAGCCTATTTAGGAAGGTTGCAAGCAACGGAACTTGAAGGACCTTCACCATTTGCTTTTATCCACCTCATTTGCACTCTTGAACTTCCCTAGCCTTGAGCTAGTAGTAAGTGTTCTAAAACATCCTCTTGTTCTTGTTTAAGATGGTTAATAGGTGATTTAATGGTTAAAAATCAAACACACACAAGATCAAAACTAAAAGTCTTGAACATAAGATGAATAAGGTGGATAAAGGAAAGATGTGTGTGTAAATCTTGTAGATCTTATATAGTTGTTATTATTTGATGTTGTTTGTTGCTAAAAGTGGGGTGGATCATCATCTACGCATACTAGATCATGTTCAAGAACATGAACTAGTAGTATGTTAAGTGTTAGAAATATAAAAGATGATGAAATCATCCACCATGAACATGAACTTGTGTAAACATAATTTTCCTTGTAAAATAAGACTCTAAACATGTAGATCTAAAGATCTACAAGTGGTTTTTCGGAAGAACCAAGCAAAAATATTAGTCTTGTTTAAAACCCGGATCTTACATGAACTAAATATATTTTTAGTAAATAAACAAGTGTGTAAACACTTGTGTAACAAGGAAGTTCAACAAAGAAATATTTTTGTGAATCTTGACTAGAAGTTGTGAAACTTCATATTCTTTAAAAATAAAGTTTTTAAGAAATTAAACTTATTTTTAAAGATAACAAGACTTACTAAATGTGCTAGTAAGTTACTACACATTTTTGTAAATATTCAAGTTCATGAAATGGAGAAATTAGTGATTATTGTTGATGAGTATTGTTGATAATTGTTGTTGATGATTGTTGACGATTTAAAAGAAAATAAACACATGTTTTGAAAACATGGGAAACCTCCATTTTTAGGGGAAACTCTGTCAAAATTTTGACACTTAGAAAATATAAGTTTTTAAGAAACTTATTCCCTAAAAATGTATTTAAGAGTATTACCAAGGTTTCCCTAATTTTTGGTGATTAGAAATGAGGATTTCTTCAAAAATAAAAATGGATATTAAGTATATATTTTTGAGAGAAAAATATATATTATTTGATCACCAACTTGTGTGTTAAGTGTATATAGTATGTGTTATACGTGCTAGTGTATTAAGACTTAAAAATACACTAAATACTCATGAGGAGTATAAATATAAAAAATACGCATACAACATACAAGATACATAATTCGGGTGCAAAGTACAAAATACAAAAAGCTTATATTTATTTTTGAGAAAATAATATAAGTAAGATACGTAGTTAAAAATATAGAATATTTTTAACACAAGAATATATACAAAAGAGAGTGACTGTACTTGTGCGACGCAAGTCTAGTGACTAACGTTAAGAAAACGCGTATAGGTTACGACATTAATTAAGCAAATCCGGTGAAGTTTACGACGCAAGGAACGCAAAGTTGTGAGTTCATGCTCCCCCTTTTCTTTTAACTGTTTTCAGTTTTTATAACTTCGGGGGTGAAATACATGTACAAAAGTACAATATTTATAAATGGTATGATATAAATACAAGAAGTACGCTTGGTGAGAACGAGAACCAAGTGTGACAAAATATAAGATAATAAGAAACGCACTTGGTGAGGACGAGAACCAAGTTGGATGCGTTATGAGAAATGATAAAAAGAAACGCGCTTGGTGAGGACGAGAACCAAGTTGGATGCGTTATGAGAAATGATAAAAAGAAACGCGCTTGGTGAGGACGAGAACCAAGTAGGATGCGTTATGAGAAATAGTGTCACGAATAGGGTACAGAAGCACCATTAATCAACAATATACTTAGACCGCAGAACAAAAGGTTAGATCTAACGGGTGCCTGGCAGCCACACTCTCGGTGAGGGCGAGAACCGAGTAGTGCTTTTGTATCTCAGAATATACCAATTAAATGCCTTAGGTTTGGTGACTTCCTATGTCGTGTCACATGTTAATGGCTTTGCAACCCATTAACAATCCTGATATTTATAGAAATACTGTATTTATATAAAATTCATACCATACTAGAATTGATGTATAACTTGAAGTACGTGGGGTACTCAAGAAAATTGATATATAACTTGAAGTACGTGGGGTACTCAAGAAAATTGATATATATAACTTGAAGTACGTGGGGTACTCAAGAAGATTGATATATAACTTGAAGTACGTGGAGTACTCAAGAAAAACTTGATTTATTCACAACTATGTTTTTATACAAAGTATACAAACGTGAAATTCAAAACTGCATGAATTCACACCAACATTATGTTGACGTTTTTCCAAAAACTCACATGTATTTCAGGTAACTAGGATGGATGTGCGCGCGGTCTTGCTTATGCTCGTGGATGTCGCTTGTGTTTAACTTTAAATAAAGTTGTAAACTTTTAAGACAATGTTTTAAGCTGTCTAGCGATGTAAACGCTAAACTTATGTTTTCAAATCATGGTATTTGATGTTATTTTACGAGCATGTAGCATGTTTACTCTTCGTATGCAATGAGAACCTTTCATGATCACACCTCGTGCTTCCGCCGCAGAAAGGGGTGTGACAAATTGGTATCAGAGCTGCGATTGTAGTGAACCAGGATTCCTTCTCGAGTCTAGTCTACAATCTCTAGGATCCATTCACGAAAACAATTTTCAAAGAGTTTTCATTGCATAAAACGTCCCGCGACATCCATTACCTGAAACTGTCTACATGAGTCTAGAAAAGACACTACGAGACTTAGAGTGCACTTGAGTAGCACTTGTCGTTGACTAGAAATTACTTGCAATTATATGTGATAATTAGCATGTACTAGAAGTAGAATGTCACAAGTATACGTGACTTTACCTGTAAGCGATGGCCCATCTGAAGGAAGAAATACGAGGATGAAATGAACTGTGCGGATTGTGCAAGGAGTTACGTAATTATGGATGCATACATAATTATGGAATTCAGTGTACAGAAATCACAGCAAGTCTTGTCACGTATAGATTCCCACAGTGCAAGCCTACTAAGTACTCTGCTAGAGTAATAATTGTTTGATGTCACTTATGTGGTATATATACCTGTGAATATATATGATACTACTGTCTAGTATGACGATATCAAACAAATGCCTAGACCTATTGGGTTGTGTTCGTCAGAACACGGCACCCAGAAGAGCTGTGAACACTCGTGACCAACCTCCTCCACCCCCGCTGCCAAGAACTGCTGAAGAGCTGAATGCTCTACTGGAAGAAAGGATCTCCGCTGCTATCGCCCAGCACGAGGCGAACCGTACTCAAGACAGTGGTGGCCCAAGCAACGCTAGACGTAACGGGCATGGAGATTCGTCTGGAGGAAACGCAGATCAAGGCTGCACTTTCAAGCAGTTCCTCGACTGCAAGCCGATGAACTATGATGGCACAGGAGGTGCAGTAGCATTTGTGCGCTGGACGGAGAAGACTGAAGCTACTATCCGCATGAGCAAGTGTACCGCGGATCAGCAAGTCACTTTTGCTACTGGGTTATTTGTCGATGAAGCTCTGACTTGGTGGAACCTGCAAGCCCAAACTTTGGGTGATGATGCCGCTTATGGGTTAACTTGGGAGGAACTGAAGGAAAGAATGAGAGAGAAGTACTGCTCTCGTGCGGAACTCCAAAGGCTGGAAACGGAGTTCTGGCACTTGATTATGGAAGGTGCTGACATCAATGGTTACACTCGAAGGTTCCACAATCTGTCTAGAGTGCTTCCCTACATGGTGACTCCCGAATTCAAGCGCGTTGAACGCTACATTTGGGGACTGGCCCCAGAGTTTCGTGGCATGGTGACGTCGGCCAAACCACAAACAATCACCGAGGCTGTAACTCTGGCTGTCAGCCTAACTGAAGATTGTGTTCGTATGAAGAAGTTATCATTGAACCCAACAGAGAAGACCGAGACGCATGCTGAGTCGTCCGGCGACAAGAAAAGAAAACATGCAAACCTGAACCAAGCAACTCGTAACAATAAGGGTTTCAACAATAAGAAGCGTGACGCTAACCCGTCCCAGGAGGCGAAAACCCAGGCAACCAAAGCATACCAAGGCTCCATACCTAGATGCCAAAAATGTAAGTATCATCATGAAGGAGCTTGTCGCATTCCAAGGTGCGACAAATGTGGTAAATTGGGTCATCAAACAGAAGACTGTTGGGGAAAAGGAAAGAACTGAAATGGAAGTGGTGCTGGTAACAAGAATGGTAACGGGAAAGGGCAGAACCAAGGATGCTTCAAGTGTGGAAGCAATGATCATTTCATGAAGAACTGCCCAGAGAGAAACAATGCTCAGGCTAGAGCATTTGTGATTGGAGCAAAGAACGCACGCGAGGACCCTAACATGGTCACCGGTACGTTTCTCATTAACAATCACTTTGCATCCATATTATTTGACACTGGCGCCGATTATAGCTTCATGTCTGTGGAATTTAAACGCATACTCGGAATAGAATCTAGTAGATTAGAAATTCCTTATTCCATAGAACTAGCCAATGGTAAACTTGTTGAATCGAGCGAAGTTGTTAGAGGCTGCACACTGGAACTTGGCGAACGAAATTTTAGCATCGATCTCTTACCTATTCAATTGGGTAGCTTCGATGTAGTAGTCGGAATGGACTGGTTGTCCAAGAACAAAGCTGAAGTTATTTGTCATGAGAAAATCATTCTCATCCCTTTAGCGAATGGTGAAACTCTCATCGTGCATGGAGAAAAACGAGACGCACCTCTTCGAATCATCAGTTGTATGAAGGCACAGAAGTGCTTGAGGAAAGGATGTGTCGCTTTCCTAGCACACGTTATAGACAAGAAGGTTGTGGAGCCAAAACTCGAAGACATTCCTGTGGTGAAGGAATTCCCTGATGTTTTTCCTGAAGATCTGCCAGGACTACCTTCGCAACGACAAGTCGAATTTCATATAGACTTGGTTCCAGGAGCCGCTCCTGTAGCCAAGGCACCCTATCTACTTGCTCCATCCGAAATGCAAGAATTATCTACACAACTCCAGGAGTTGTTGGATAAAGGATTTATAAGGCCAAGCTTCTCACCCTGGGGAGCTCCAGTATTGTTCGTGAAGAAGAAGGATGGATCATTGCGGATGTGTATCGATTACAGAGAACTGAACAAGCTCACGATCAAGAATCGGTATCCGCTACCAAGGATTGATGACTTATTCGATCAACTGCAAGGATCAAGCTACTATTCCAAGATCGACCTTCGATCTGGATACCATCAGCTGAGAATCCAAGAGGAAAGCGTACCAAAGACTGCATTCAGAACACGATATGGGCACTACGAATTTCTTGTGATGCCATTCGGACTGACAAATGCACCAGCGGTCTTTATGGATATGATGAACCGCGTATGCAGACCATATCTCGATAAATTCGTGATTGTATTTATCGACGATATCCTGATTTACTCGCGAACGAAAGAAGAGCACGAACAACACCTCAAGACTATCTTGGAACTACTGAAGAAAGAGAAGCTTTATGCAAAGTTCTCGAAATGCGAATTCTGGATTCGCGAAGTACAATTTCTTGGTCACGTTGTGAATGAGAAGGGCATTCATGTAGACCCGTCCAAGATAGAAGCAATAAAGAATTGGGAAGCCCCCAAAACCCCAACTGAAGTTCGTCAATTTTTGGGCTTAGCGGGCTATTATCGACGGTTTATTGAGAATTTCTCAAAAATAGCTCAACCGCTAACGACCCTTACACAGAAAGACAAGAAATACGACTGGGGTCACAAACAGGAAGAAGCCTTTCAGCTACTTAAGAACAAGCTCTGCGATGCACCGATACTATCATTACCCGAAGGCACTGAAGACTTCGTGGTATACTGCGATGCCTCACGACAAGGCTTGGGTTGCGTGCTTATGCAGCGCCAAAAAGTCATCGCTTATGCTTCAAGACAACTGAAGGTTCACGAGAGAAATTACACCACGCACGACTTGGAACTAGGTGCAGTGGTATTCGCCTTGAAGATTTGGCGACATTATTTATATGGTACTCGATGTACAATTTTCACAGATCACAAAAGCTTACAACACATATTTGATCAGAAGGAATTAAATATGCGCCAGCGACGTTGGGTCGAGCTGCTAAATGATTATGACTGTGAGATTAAGTACCATCCTGGAAAGGCGAACGTTGTAGCGGACGCGTTGAGCCGAAAATAAAGGGTTAAGACCCTAAGGGTTCGAGCATTGGAAATGACGATTCGAACGAACCTCACTGCACGCATTCGTGATGCACAACAAGAAGCTCTTAAAGGAGAGAACCGTAAAGCTGAATATCTACGGGGTATGCTGAAATACATGGTGCCAAACGAAGAAGGTGCCTTATACTTCAAGAAGCGTATTTGGGTTCCACTCTATGGTGGCATACGAGAAGTCATCCTTAATGAAGCCCACAAATCGAGATATTCGATCCATCCAGGATCGGAAAAAATGTATCAAGACTTGAAAGAATACTATTGGTGGCCGAGACTCAAAAACGACGTTGCTGTTTATGTTGGAAAATGCCTAACCTGTGCCAAGGTTAAGGCAGAATATCAGAAACCGTCCGGCCTACAACAACAACCAGAGATTCCCGTGTGGAAGTGGGAACAAATCTCGATGGACTTCATAACGAAATTACCCAGGACCCCGAGAGGGCACGATATGATATGGGTAATAGTTGATCGATTAACGAAGTCTGCGTACTTCCTACCGATCCGAGAAAAAGACAGCACTGGAAAGCTTGCTGAAATATACTTAAGAGAAATTGTGGCACGTCATGGAGTGCCAATCTCAATCATTTCAGACAGAGATGGACGCTTTGTCTCAAGAATCTGGCAATCATTTCAGGAAGCCTTTGGATCTCAGTTAGATCTGAGCACGACATTCCACCCGCAAACAGACGGCCAGAGCGAACGGACTATACAAACGTTAGAAGATATGCTTCGCGCATGTGTCATGGATCTAGGCGGCAGCTGGGATACTCATCTACCTTTAGTCGAGTTTTCCTACAATAACAGTTATCATACGAGCATAAAAGCCGCGCCGTTCGAAGCTCTGTATGGCCGCAAATGCCGATCGCCCTTATGTTGGGCAGATGCCGGAGATAAACGTATGGTTGGTCCTGAACTTGTACAAGAGAGAACCGACAAGATTGCGCAGATCCGAGAGCGCATTAAGGCGGCTCGAGATCGACAAAAGAGCTACGCTGATCCGAAAAGAAAATCAGTAGAATTCAAGGTGGGAGACAAGGTGTTGTTAAAAGTCTCACCATGGAAAGGCGTAGTCAGATTTGGAAAGCGTGGAAAGCTGAATCCACGATACATCGGACCATTCAGAATATTGAAGAGAATTGGTACCGTGGCATACAAGTTGGAGTTACCGGAAGAACTTAATGGAGTACATGATACGTTTCATGTATCCAACCTGAAGAAGAGTCCAACACAAGAAAACGTGATCATCCCGATGGATGAAGTGCATATTGATGAAGCCCTCCGATTTACAGAACAACCCGTTGAGGCTACCGACTGGAAAGTCAACAAGACCAGGAGGAGCAGTGTGAAACTTATCAAAGTACGTTGGAGCTCTAAGCACGGACCCGAGTACACATGGGAACGTGAAGACCAGTTCAAAGAAAAGTATCCCCACCTATTCAAGAAGACTCCTGCGAGAGTTAGTTCAGCCTGAATTTCGGGACGAAATTCTTTTAACGGGGGGAGACTTTGACAACTGGCACCAAACCGGTAATTTCCGTACACTTTAGTTATTATTTAATGACTGCAATTATGTGCTTAATTGTCAGCAATGTCTGAACACATGATTAAACAAGTGAATTCATGCACGTTGTATACTACAAAATATTGCTTTATGCATAAACGAGAGCGTTGCGTCAAAAATAATAGTAAACTCACCGGTAAGACACTATGTGTCAACGGAACTGCAGAAAGCAGTCAGACATTAGAATTGAGGCCTAGGTATAGGTCCAACGACAAGAATACATTAAAACCCAAGAGTACATACAAGGGTTAATATATATACATTGCGAAAGCAAAAATAAGCACTAAAAAGCACCCGAAACGCACTTTAAGTGCAGAATTTATATAATTCAGCAATAAATCAGCATTTAAACATATGAATATTATGCAGAAATGCCGTTTTATCATCCAGAATATTTCCCTAAGTGTTGGGAATTGAAAGGGTACAAGAAAGGTACTTATAAGACACTAAAAAGTGCAATTTACCGCTTTAACGAACCGGTATATAACCGAACAACCGGATATTACCCGGAACACCAAAATAATGCTAGAAGCATTGTTTTTATTTTTCTAAGCTAGTTAGGGTCCCCGAACACCCTAACACACTATATATTTAATAAACACACTTAACACTAGATTTAACACTTGAAATGAAACTAGTTTATGTAACTAGCAATTGAAATCCAACCAATATACCCCCCCCCCCCCCCCATAACCGGCCCTAGACAAGGGGTACACCCCCTTTGATTTCTATGAATATAATATGAGATCATGTTTGATATCTTGAAGACACTTTGTCTAGAGGATAATGCTATGTTGGAAAATAATTATAAAAACCACAAGACCATCTTCCATACTTATCATTCAACACTTTCCTTCCTTCTTCTTCTTCTTGGCTACAGCTCACCACCACCACCTACCATCCACCTTTCTTGTTCATCATCCATCCATTTCAAGGTGATTCTAAGGTGTCTCGATCCTATTTAGGAAGGTTGCAAGCAACGGAACTTGAAGGACCTTCACCATTTGCTTTTATCCACCTCATTTGCACTCTTGAACTTCCCTAGCCTTGAGCTAGTAGTAAGTGTTCTAAAACATCCTCTTGTTCTTATTTAAGATGTTTAATAGGTGATTTAATGGTTAAAAATCAAACACACACAAGATCAAAACTAAAAGTCTTGAACATAAGATGAATAAGGTGGATAAAGGAAAGATGTGTGTGTAAATCTTGTAGATCTTATATAGTTGTTATTATTTGATGTTGTTTGTTGCTAAAAGTGGGGTGGATCATTATCTACGCATACTAGATCATGTTCAAGAACATGAACTAGTAGTATGTTAAGTGTTAGAAATATAAAAGATGATGAAATCATCCACCATGAACATGAACTTGTGTAAACATAATTTTCCTTGTAAAATAAGACTCTAAACATGTAGATCTAAAGATCTACAAGTGGTTTTTCGGAAGAACCAAGCAAAAATATTAGTCTTGTTTAAAACCCGGATCTTACATGAACTAAATATATTTTTAGTAAATAAACAAGTGTGTAAACACTTGTGTAACAAGGAAGTTCAACAAAGAAATTTTTTTGTGAATCTTGACTAGAAGTTGTGAAACTTCATATTCTTTAAAAATAAAGTTTTTAAGAAATTAAACTTATTTTTAAAGATAACACGACTTACTAAATGTGCTAGTAAGTTACTACACATTTTTGTAAATATTCAAGTTCATGAAATGGAGAAATTAGTGATTATTGTTGATGAGTATTGTTGATAATTGTTGTTGATGATTGTTGACGATTTAAAAGAAAATAAACACATGTTTTGAAAACATGGGAAACCTCCATTTTTAGGGGAAACTCTGTCAAAATTTTGACACTTAGAAAATATAAGTTTTTAAGAAACTTATTCCCTAAAAATGTATTTAAGAGTATTACCAAGGTTTCCCTAATTTTTGGTGATTAGAAATGAGGATTTCTTCAAAAATAAAAATGGATATTAAGTATATATTTTTGAGAGAAAAATATATATTATTTGATCACCAACTTGTGTGTTAAGTGTATATAGTATGTGTTATACGTGCTAGTGTATTAAGACTTAAAAATACACTAAATACTCATGAGGAGTATAAATATAAAAAATACGTATACAACATACAAGATACATAATTCGGGTGCAAAGTGAAAAATACAAAAAGCTTATATTTATTTTTGAGAAAATAATATAAGTAAGATACGTAGTTAAAAATATAGAATATTTTTAACACAAGAATATATACAAAAGAGAGTGACTGTACTTGTGCGACGCAAGTCTAGTGACTAACGTTAAGAAAACGCGTATAGGTTACGACATTAATTAAGCAAATCCGGTGAAGTTTACGACGCAAGGAACGCAAAGTTGTGAGTTCATGCTCCCCTTTTTCTTTTAACTGTTTTCGGTTTTTATAACTTCGGGGGTGAAATACATGTACAAAAGTACAATATTTATAAATGGTATGATATAAATACAAGAAGTACGCTTGGTGAGAACGAGAACCAAGTGTGACAAAATATAAGATAATAAGAAACGCACTTGGTGAGGACGAGAACCAAGTTGGATGCGTTATGAGAAATGATAAAAAGAAACGCGCTTGGTGAGGACGAGAACCAAGTTGGATGCGTTATGAGAAATGATAAAAAGAAACGCGCTTGGTGAGGACGAGAACCAAGTAGGATGCGTTATGAGAAATAGTGTCACGAATAGGGTACAGAAGCACCATTAATCAACAATATACTTAGACCGCAGAACAAAAGGTTAGATCTAACGGGTGCCTGGCAGCCACACTCTCGGTGAGGGCGAGAACCGAGTAGTGCTTTTGTATCTCAGAATATACCAATTAAATGCCTTAGGTTTGGTGACTTCCTATGTCGTGTCACATGTTAATGGCTTTGCAACCCATTAACAATCCTGATATTTACAGAAATACTGTATTTATATAAAATTCATACCATACTAGAATTGATGTATAACTTGAAGTACGTGGGGTACTCAAGAAAATTTATATATATAACTTGAAGTACGTGGGGTACTCAAGAAGATTGATATATAACTTGAAGTACGTGGAGTACTCAAGAAAAACTTGATTTATTCACAACTATGTTTTTATACAAAGTATACAAACGTGAAATACAAAACTGCATGAATTCACACCAACATTATGTTGGCGTTTTTCCAAAAACTCACATGTATTTCAGGTAACTAGGATGGATGTGCGCGCGGTCTTGCTTATGCTCGTGGATGTCGCTTGTGTTTAACTTTAAATAAAGTTGTAAACTTTTAAGACAATGTTTTAAGCTGTCTAGCGATGTAAACGCTAAACTTATGTTTTCAAATCATGGTATTTGATGTTATTTTACGAGCATGTAGCATGTTTACTCTTCGTATGCAATGAGAACGTTTCATGATCACACCTCGTGCTTCCGCCGCAGAAAGGGGTGTGACAGTTTATCTCAGGGATATATATTTTTTAATGGTCCGTTGGTGCTTAACGAGGTGACGACATGGGCAAAACATACTGGCAAGGAAATGTTTATGTTACAAATAGACGTTGAAACAGCCTATGATAACGTAAATTGGGATTTCTTAATAAGTGTTATGCAACAGATAGGGTTCCCAAGTATTTGGTGTACATGGATTCAGGGTATTCTCTCTTCGGCAAGATCTTCTATTTTGGTTAATGGCTCACCTACATTTGAATTTCAATGCCATAAAGGAATCCGTCAAGGCGACCCAATATCACCATTCTTGTTTTTGTTGGTTATGGAGGCTATTGCTCGTTTAATCAACAGAGCGAGTACAGTTGGAGCTTTTGACGGGACACAACTTCTGAATAACTGTCCGAAATTGACTCACCTACTTTATGCTGATGAAGCTATGCTTTTTGGGGAGTGGTCCTCTTTTAATTTTAGTAATCTCAAACGCATTTTGCGTATTTTCTACCTTTGCTCCGGGTTGAAAATTAATATCAATAAATCGACTCTTCATGGAATTGGGACGGATGAGAGTGTGGTTATGTCGATGGCGTCTAATGTCACACCCCGACCACATAATACAACAAACCGCGGCGGAAACGTCAGGGAGTGTCGTAACAGAATCATTGTTTCACAACACATGGTAATTGAAGTTATGTTTATTTTATTAATTGTCTCATTGTTTTGATACAACCAAATAATTACAACAATTGTCTTTCAAGTTTTAAGTCACTAAAGCCCGCGTTCATCCTATGTGTAGCAAGCAATCAACAATCATCACATCGTAGAACCTGAAACATATGTGAAAAACAGTCAGCATAAAAATGTCGGCGAGTACATAGGTTTTGTTTGTCAAATTCATGGCTTTGAATCCATATTGCAATACCTCGTCCAACTTCGAGAGTTGTCGAGTATGTACCTTGAAACCGAAAAGTGTTTGATATTGCAATATATATTTTATCATCTTTACAAGATGATATAAGTAAACCAAAACCATTGAAGCCATGAATCTTGATTGAAAACATTTGTTTTTGTTAAACCAAGTAGTAAATCTTTTTGTATGAAAACTCGTATGGTTTATATCTTTAAGTAAACCTCGTTGTGTGTCCTCATTTGAAAACATTTGCCCAAGTGATCCGGATAACGCTACGACATGTAATGTGATAAAAGCACTTGTATATAGGAAGTACCAGCGGCGTATCCACCATGCTTTTATCACATTGTCTCGTTATCTAATCACTTACCATAAACCAATCGTCCAAAATCGTTCAATTCGTTCAAATCGTTCAAATTGTTCCAATCGTTCAAATTGTTCGTGTTATAAACAATCGTCCAATCGTTCGTGTTTTAATTGTGAAATACAACTTTTGGTCGTTCTTTAAAGAATACATTCAAACCTGTGTGACTCGATATACTACCCATGGGGTATCTTTAACTAGGCCCTGAAAGACCTCTTTAACAAGATTAACAAACCAACACATGATTTGTTAATCAGATAACAGTTTCTGTCGTTACCCACCAAAGGGATAGTCCGATAACGGGATTTGTTAGATCCTATGGTACCATAACATACTACTGGTCGGCTTGATCATAGTTAATGAATGTTATTCGAGTGTCTTTCGACTAACTCCCCAACAAGTTCGTTCACATTATTGAAAACATCATGTTTTATATAAACCATAGCATATGTTCATGAAATCTTGAAAAGCATTTAGCACATATGAATCACCCCAAAACAATTGAAAACATAAAAGAGGGGACTATGTACTCACTTGAGATTGCAAGTATCTTTGATTAAGTGTCCTAACAAAGCTCGGGAAATCAAGGAATCAAGTGGCACCTAGTATCGGATCACTATGTTAATAATCTGGACCTAAATCGGAGGATCGGGTAGAATGAGGTCTCGTAAACCAAATGAGTGTTGGAACTGATATGATATGGTTTAACAAAGCCTACATTCTGATTTGAAACCTATCCGAAGTGCTTATGACCCGTTATGACCCGTTAAGGTAGTTTATACTACTTTAACGCGTCATTTGCGCAAAAGCGCATTTGAATACCCTAACCAATCCTATGATATGTATTTATATGCCCTAATATGTTTAATAGCATTGCATAATCAGTTTAAGTGTCAAAATTTAAGTTACATAGGCTTAAATTCAAATTATGCATGAAAAGGGCATTTTGGTCATTTTCCTAAGGCATATAAACTACCTATCATACAACTAATTAAACTAAGTGACCATAAGGTATAACCTCGGAAGGTTATTCCCTATACAACTATGGTCACAAAATATGTTTGGTTGGATCCTAATGATCGACCAAATGGGTCGGGTTTGAAAGTCTAAGCGGTGGTTTAGACCGCTTGACTTACGACCCTATATAAGCACTAGACTAAAAGTGACGAGTTAAAACATGTTTAACTAAGTTAGAAAACTGATTTGATATCAAAACAAAGTGTTTTGATACCAGAAAATAGTTTCGTCGCAAAATGCACATAATTGTGCATTTTAACCGAAACTTTGACTCGTCACTTCGACTAGTCAACGTGGAAATCAGTAGGTATAGTCACAAGGGACTATAACCATCGTGATTACGCTCACGTTGCAAAGTTCAAACGAACTTTGTCTTGACCAAATCATGGTCAAAGCTGAAAGTCAAACACTGTTTGACTTTCTTGCTTAAAATAACAAGACAATCATAAAGGAACACTTACAAGAGTCCAATGCTTGAGAAGAGGACCAAGAATGCTCAGGTAGGTGGCCTTTAACTATGCGAATGCCTCCACTTAGAGCAGGTTGGAGAAGAAAAGCAATTAAGCAAGGAATGAAGGTTGAACTACATGGGTATTTATAGGATTTCTTGATCCTTTAAGATCATTACAAGTGTAAATGAGTTGTTTAAAGCATGATCCTCACCCTACACTTGTTATACGCTGATTTGGGGGCTTGGGGAACACTTAAACCAGCCCATAGTATGCAAAAACTAAGGTTTAAAATAGGTACAGCAGCTGATTTGAAGGATTCATTGAATCTGCCAGCATGAGTTCTCGCACCCCGCGAAGCCAGACATGATGTTTTTCGCGGCCAGCCTACAGGTGTGCAGATCAGAACTTTCAAAACAGGTCCCTGCAGCTCCAAAACTTGTTTTTTGACGCGTTTAACCTCTGTTAACCCAATTTCACGGCTCTACAAGGATGTTAAAGCTTAGGGTACTTGAAATATGCTTGAAAATATCACGGATGTCGGTTCGTTTGGTCGTATGGTCACGTTATTCGGTTAATTACGACGAAACGCGAATGGACGTGAAAACGATCCAAATTGCGCGGCGAATGGTATTTTTGCATTCCTATCACTAAAATATAATATTTTAATGATTACAAAAATTTTTGGATTTCCGGATATGGTCAGAACGTAAGATATGCGCGTAAATGCAAACTTACGCAGTTTTTTACGCTTTTAGTCCCTGATGATCAAATAAGCGTATTTTCTCACACCGAACCCCTCAAAGCTTATTTCTAAGCTATGTTAAGGGTTTTAGGGTATGTTTAGCTTATGATCTTGTTCCGGAGTGTACGTTGCTATACGAATCGGCAGACTTTTGCAGTTTGTAGCAAATAGTCCCTATGATCAAATAAACTTGTTTTTGCCACACCAAACCCTTCAAAACTTCTTTCTAAGTTATGTAAAGGTTATTTAAGGTATGTTAAGCTTGTGTCACTATCCCGGAGTCTTTGTCGCGTTAAACTGATTACGTTTACGTATCAGTTTGAGTATAACTTTCCAGAAAAGTGATTAAGAGCTTGAAATTGAACCAGAATTGATATTTGTAGTTGTTACATGTAATTGTGCAAATCCCGAGAATGAAACACAAGATTTCATTGGATTCGTATTTGTATGATGTTCGTAAAGGCACAGATGTCACATCTAAGTTGGGATGTAGGCATGGTAAGTTACCTTTTGTTTATTTAGGTATTAAAGTGGGCTCGAATATGACTCGTATCGTTAATTGGGACCCGGTCTTGTATGATTTTAAGAGACAGTTATCTAAATGGAAGGCACAAGTTCTTTCGATTGGTGGACATCTCACTCTCGTTAAATCGGTATTACAAAGTCTACCGCTCTATTATTTTTCTCTTTGTTCAGCGCCTAAGAAGATTATTAGTGACTTGGAACGATTGATGAAGAATTTCTTATGGGAAGGTACTGATGATGTAAGAAAACTTCATTGGGTCACCTGGGAGAAAATAACAATACTGAAGAATAAAGGCGGTTTGGGTATAACGAGGCTTGAAGATTGCAATGACGCTTTGATCCTTAAATGGGTGTGGAGTTATAGATTGGAGGGTGATGTTTTATGGAAAAAAGTCATCGATGTGATTCATTTTAAAGCAAGGAATTGGGAGTTGTATCCGGTTGTGCGTGGGGGAGGGGGTGTGTGGCTGAACATCGAGGAAATAGAATAAGTGTGGACGGGTCAAATTTTACAGCCTTAATGCAAAGCAAAATAGGGAATGGTAAAATGACCCGTTTTTGGCTCGATCCTTGGGTAGGTGATACGCCTCTTAGAATTAAATTTCCAAGTTTATATAGAATTGAGAGTGATAAGTTGTGAAAAGTTGCGGATCGTCTTCTTAAACAAGGTGGTATCACTGAATTCACGTGGAATTGGAAGAAAGTTCTGATTACGCAGGATGAAATCATCGAATTGACGGATCTGAGAAACCAAACTACAGCGACTATTCTGGCAGAACACGCAGACGGCTGGAACTGGAATGGCTGCAGTGATTTGGGCTTTGTTGCAACTGTGAAGCGGTTGTTGTCCAGCAGATACAACAGCAGCCCCAAATTGACTTTTCCGTGGTGCAAATGGTTACCGTCGAAGTGCAATATTTTCTTTTGGAGAGCGATTTCAGAAAGAATTCCAACTAAGGTCGCTTTGGCTCACAAGAACATACACGTGACAGATTTGGATTGTCCTTTATGCAAGGAAGGTGTGGAAACGCCAAGTCATTTACTCACATGTTACGGATTATCTTGTAGCGTTTGTCAAGCGGTTGCACAGTGGTGTCGGCTTCCAGTTATATATGAGTTCAATACTAAAGACTTGTTGAGTATTTCCATTAACTCCGGCCGGGCTCCAGTATATCAAGAAGATATTCAAGGTATAATCATTATTACTTGCTGGAGAATTTGGAAGGCTCGTAACGATTTCATTTTCAAAGCAAAGGAGGTTAATAGGGCGGAAATCTTTTCAGATGTAAAATCATTTGATTTTCTGTGGTACAAACATAGGCGTAAGGATAGTGAGTGTGATTGGGATTTTTGGTGTAGATTTGCTTTGATGTAAGGTTCTGTTGTGACGGCTCGCTCTCCTCCTTGGAGACGAGTTTTTAGCCGTTTTGAATGAAGTTTAATTTTCAAAAAAAAAAAATGAAATTCTTATATGTGGTAAAAGCGTTAGATTCGAATCTCATCTCTAGATTAATGAATGTTCAAAGTATATCGAGTACTTGAAATGATCTTGGTTTTTTTAAGGAAAAATATGTTAGTAATTGGTTAGTCTATAAATAAAAAAACAAAAAGAATTGTAAAGTTCAACAACATTGTATGG
The DNA here is from genome assembly GCA_030545235.1 of Helianthus tuberosus. Classification (NCBI taxonomy): domain Eukaryota; kingdom Viridiplantae; phylum Streptophyta; class Magnoliopsida; order Asterales; family Asteraceae; genus Helianthus; species Helianthus tuberosus. The sequence goes on from CM060389.1 coordinate 61,221,349, forward strand.
CTATAAATCAAGCTATATCTGGCATAAAGTGTTCTGGAGCTTGCATAGTATCTATGGCATGGGTCGCTTTTTTTTTTATATAATTTTAGCGAATGATTAGCTTACCCATCGACGCTTGTTTTAGATAAACAAACTTTTTAATATTCAGGTTATGTTTATCGACTCGACTAAAAGATCTCCCTTGAGGATGATTTGTCATGTAAACATCAACGTCAACAGGTGTGGGGATGAGCCCCTTTATATATACATATGTATATACGTATGTATATGTGTGTGTTGATACGAAAGCAAAAGTGAAGAAGGACCATCCTCGTCGTCCCTTGGGCGACGTTTCTGTCGCGACGAGTCCTAAGGGGGCAGTAGCCGTGCCCTGCCGACCCACGACGGCCCAAGGCCGTGCCCCATACCCATTGGCCTAAGAAATTGAATTAGATTATTTGCAAGTAACGTGAAATGTATTCAAACAAGAATAAATCATCATTGTAGTAATATATAATATAACTTTGTGATAATAAACAATTTTCAGGAAAACTAAAAAGAAAAAAACGTTTGCACGTCGGCTTGAGCCTCTCCATACTTAAAAAACACTTATTTTGACCTGTTACCCAATTAGCCAGAAGCAAGTTAAACTAGAGTTGCGATATGCAAATCACCTCCCATTCCATGGATCTCCTCAAAAGAAAGATTCTTGAATACAAAATAACATAATTGTATCCATAAAGATGCTGATAAAATTATGTGACATTTCTACAACATGATGCATGCTTATATGACTAAAACTTGCAAGAACTCATCAAAAGATAAAAGTAGTTAATACTTCCTCTTCCTTATTATGAAGGTAGATGATCTGATGACGTCATCATCCGTCGTCAACGCTCTCTCCAAAGCCTCTATAGATTCGGGTTTCGTGAAATAAGTGAACAACATATAGATTCCATCCAAATAAGTGTTGGTCTCACCAGCTTTGTTCTTCTTCTTGATGCTATAAGCAAGAGGGATGACACCCCTATTGAATACCTCAACATACATGCCACCCCCAGCAACAAGCAACTATAAAAAAGTATAAATATAATTAATTAAATTAACCACTAAATTGAATAAAAAAATTCAAGATTTTTTACACCCACTTCCCATTACATGAAATATATCAGAAAGCACTTATCTTTTTATTTAAAGGTTTTTGTTGTGGTCTAAAGCTGTGCATTAAAAAGGTAATGAGTCGAGTCATCGTCTTCATGTTGTGTTCTTGACTCAGAAGTGGTAATAGCAACCAAACAAGGGGATTATATAAGGGATTCCATGTCATGTGCATATAAAAAATGAAAAGGAAATAAAAAGAAAATGGTGAACCAAAACAAAATAGCAACTGCTTTTTGTGAGATCATAATCATCCTATAACACAAATTTAAAAGGTGATTTGTAAATGTTTATATTGAATTATACTACTGATGTTTCTTCTAACATGGTATGCAAAATGGGACCCACAAAATGAAAATGTTGAGCCGAAATGATTAACATCGTAAGTGGCAAGATTAATATTTTTAAATGTTAATCACTCAACTAAAAAAACCACACTACTGATTGAAAGTCCGTCACGTCAGTTGCTGATTTGTTACACACTGCTTTTGACATAAAAAATTACATCCCATATCTATATCCTTGTCAAAATAAAGTAAAATCTTCAAAAGTAAGGTCTCAGGATCAGGATATTGCCGTTGAACGAGTCTTTGATCACCTTTATGTCTAAATGATTACGTGCAACTTGCGCAAACTAGACCTTTTTGTATTGCATAATCGTTATCTAATAGTATTTAAATTCAGTTCATATATTCTAAGAAAATATCTACGTACGGACAACAAATCCAGATGTTATCCTTTAATGATGTAAGATGTTAGGCAAGATCAAATTATCCCAGAAGGTAGAATCATAAAAGTTGAAAGAAAGATAGTTTGGGTACGCGATCAAAGAGTAACATTTGTACATGTTGAAACAGGTCAGGGGGCTGGGTTGACCCAAAACACGTTTTGCCAATAAAAATTATATTTTTCATAAAAGGATTAGTGAGTCAAACATGATCACAAAACTTATATTATTTATAAAGAGTAAAGTACATGGATGGTCCCTGTGATTTACCAAAATTTTGGATTTGATCCCTAGCTTTCCAAAAGTACACGGATGGTCTCTGTGGTTTGAACTTTGTAACGCCTTTAGTCTTCAACTTTTCCTAAAAGTACATGGATGCTCCCTGTGCATAGTTATTGATAGCGAATAGCAACAAGGTACCTATACGCTACGTAGCGATAGCGATGAAATAGCGCCCGCTATTTTGTGTTTAGCGATAAGGTAGTTAAAAATTTAAGAAATAAAAAATAGCTATCTATAATTTATATATATATATATATATATATAATGTTAAGGCTGTCTACATCTTACCCTCCTCAGACCCTACCTTAGCTTTGCTATTGGTGGGATTTACTGAGTATGATGATGATGATGATGATATATATAATGTTAATTTTACACCTTTTTATGTATAAATTTATAAGTTTACGGACCAAATGTAAGGTAGTGAAAATAGGGGGGTTAAATGTTAAAATACACAAACTAATTTTACACTTTGTATGTAGATTTTTACAAGTTTTGGAGACTAAATGTAAACCAATAAAACATAGAGGGGTTAAATGTTAAAATCTATAAAGTTATTTAACCCTAAAAAGCCTCAAAGGCAACAAAACGCAGCCGCTCTTCTTCTTCCTAGCTTCCAGCAACTTTCCGGCAGAAATTGCAGGTTTCCAGCCGGAATTCGTCGTCGGAATCCGCTATAATCGCGCTATGGAGTCGCTACACAGCATATAGCGAGGGTTTGGCGCAACGCGACGCTATTCGCTATAGCGGTCGCTATGGCCGCCATCGATAACTATGTCCCTGTGGTTTGCACTTTGTAACGCATTCAGTCCCTAACTTGGACCTACTTAAATCTTTAGATTTGTTAGCCGGGAACTAAATGTATTACAAAGTGCAAACCACGGGGACCATTCGTGTACTTTTGAAAAGTTGGGGACGAAATCCAAAATCTTGGTAAATTTATAAAAAAAGAATCAACTATTTGAATAAATTGATTTGAAATGTTTTATGCATTATATATGCACTTTGGGTTTTGGGAGACTTCTGACCGGCTCGACCCATCTAACACGTTCCCTTTAGCTTTTTCTTAATTAGACTATTTTGACCCGTGAGAGACAAAACTCACCCAGATTCAACCCACATATAACATAAATATAACTATTTTACAACTCTTTTAGGTAACAAGGACATAAAACCTCTAATTGAACCAACTTTTGTCAGCTTCTTACATCCAACTGAATGGATTAGACATATATGCCTAACTCTGGGTTCTTTTCTTGATATTTTCATGATCCCTTTTTAACTACTGAATGGATTAGACATATATGCCTAACTCTAGGTTCTTTTCTTGATATTTTCATGATCCCTTTTTAACTAATACTACGAAAGAAGTAATAAATTAAAGAATACCTATAAGTAGTTTAAAGTGCCTTTAAAAAAAGCTATGAATCTCTTTTATCTTGACACCCTTTTTTATTCTTCTCCTCCATTTTATATTACTATGCGCGTGAATATCATTACCCAGGTTCATTTGAACAGTGTGATGCTAGAATTGATAGTTAAAAAGTACTCGACATAAAAGTATATGAACAAAAAGTATTTTTGTAGTCATATTCACCACCACACCAAAATTTGTAAGATATAAAAGATTTGACCACTACCCAACTGGCCCATTTCTAATCAAAATGAACATGCTAAAGCCCAGAGTAAGAAGCCCGACTAAATGCAGGCACAACTAGCCCTGAAGAGGCAACAAAATGGGAATGCTTTTGAATTATCAGACAACAAACACAGCCAGTATATCAATTCGAAGATAAAGTTGATCGGTACGTTTAACACTTTGATTGTGGGTTAATGTCATAAACGCTTAACATACTTTTGTCCTATTTCTATGCTGCATAAACAACTTTATTAACTTTCTAAGACTTCGATTAAAGGTAGTTTTAACCTAGACAGCAGCCAATTACATACCAGAAATCTTAATACATAGTTTTTAAAACCCTGAAAAACTATGTTATTCTTTTGTTGGTGGAAGATGAAATTTTGGTTTATAAAACTGAAAAAAAAAAATGGAACTTTCTTTCTATTCAGCAATTCGCACATTATGTAATAATCAGGCAGGTAACATAATTTGCAAGAAAGAGCGGGAAAAATAACTGTAGATCCAACTCATCACAAGAAACTTTATTCTAAAATAGCCATTCACTGATTCGGCTAAATCTTATATATTAAATCATATGATCAAATAAGGAGAATCAGTCCTGCTCCAGTATGGTTATTGAAGTTATCGATTAGCTCATCTATTCGGTAGTTTTCCAACGTTGACCATCTAGAAGAAAACAGATAAATCAAAATATATGACGTATTTTGCCAACTGCTATTTTTTAACTGCAAAAAAATGCTAACGAATGAAAAATCTTATCAAAAGCCAAAAATTCCCTACTTCCCTCGCGAGTCCAGTATGAAAAAACAACTCAGCATTGGCTTAAAGTTTCTTTATATGAGTAGAAGATTCAACAAACCCCAAATTTTGTTATGAAATCCTACAATGGATGGAAGATGCGTATATCTTTTTTGAGCTTCTAGATTCAAACTCACAGCCTAACGGTCACAAGGATCCACTCCTAACCTTGGTATAAAAAGTGTGCCGAGGCGCAAGGTGACCTCAGGTGCAGGCAGGGTCTCTTGCTTTTGAATCGGTACGGTGTACACAAAAAATAGCATGAGGTGTGTGCACCAAGATGCCGTATATATAGGCTGTACGTATAGGTTATTTATATATTAAATCATATATTTATAGCTAAATTTTGGTGAGATAATGCTAAAAACCTACGAGAAACATTATATAAATAAATTGTGCCTCGCATACCGAAAGAGTTACACTTTTGCACTATGCACCCCGCACCTCGGCTTAAGACCGACCCTACCGCCTGCAATGGCGGATGCAGGATTTTATTCTAATAGGTTCCTTTTGGTAAATTCTCTTTAATTCTCACTATTTTTTTCTAAATTCTACAAAGTTCTCACTAATTTATCCGTTTTTTTTTTTTTCCAAACGTACTGGGTTCATGGGAACCCACAAATGTGGGTTGGATCCGCCCCTGACCACCTGCCTCACTCTTTCTTAAACCAAGATCCTAACATTGAACCAAATGAACTAGTTTTTACCCTACAATGTATTTTTCTTATCCAAATCCATAAAAACAAAAGTCATAATCAAATACCAAAATTAGAGATAATTTCAACCTTAAAAATAATCACTATGCAAATTCATAACAACAAAACTCTACTGTTACAACCAAAACAGTTGAGTCCAGCACATTGTAATGGTTTCATTTCATAACATCCACTCACACCCAATGTATTAAAAAAAAACACACACACACACACAGAGATATTATTATTAATAATAATAATAATAAAAATACCTCTTCATATCTCTGGGTAAGAGAGAGGCGCTCATCTTCCGACATATCGGGTCTCAAAACCGCCATAGTTTCATAGGGTCGCAAACCGGGTGGGCACTGGGGCTCCTCTTTCTCTTCAACGGCAGTAGCAACCGACCCGGGTGAGTCATCTTCACCTCCCAGACCACCTTCGAAGAATGTGCCCGAGAAATCAAGGGTTTGGGCCTTGATTTGGAACCCGTGTTTAAGGGTTTGATGGTGGAAGTGGAAGTGGAAGTGGGTGAGTTTGTTGTTGGAGAATGGGGATAGGGTTTGTAAGAGAGGGGATGAGGTGAGTATGCAAGATGATGAAGCCATTGTTGTTTCAGATGCGATTCGATTGGATTGGGGAAATGGTATAGAAGAAGAGATGATGAAGTGGATAAGGGCCGTTGGTCTTGTACCGTTATATTTTACTCCAAAACATAAAAACCTGTTTTTAATAGTTTTAGTTTTTTTTTTTTTTTTAACGAGAAATTCATTAAAAACGCACTCAAGCCCGAAAACCGAGCAGGGAACAACAAAAAACCTTACATCAAATTAAAGTTACACCAGTCCAACCATGAGATATGATTGTTTCTCGACCTATGCTTAAACCATAAAAACCCCAAAGATTTGACTTCGCTAAAAACGTTATCCACCTTGGCCTCAATAGCTGAAAAGATAGCAGTTGGCCCCTCTTATTTACACATACCATATATCTTATTTTCACACCCCCTATTGTATACAGGCCGTATAACATTATATGGCCCGTATAGAATGTTTTTTAATAGGAAAATGCGCAGAGAATGTTTTTTTTATTTATTTTGGAGTGTACGACCCGTTTAACGTTATACGGCCCGTATACAAGTGTATACGATCAGTAAAACGTATACGGCCCAATGGATTTATTTTGTGAGATTTTTTCAAAGTTTTTTGTGATACCACATGTATACGAGCCGTATATAAGGTTGTTTTTCATCACTTTTAACAATGTCGGTAAACGTTGATCGGAACACGCCGCTTAAATCGGAGCACAAGTATAGTAACGTTATCGATCAGTCCGTTGATGAAAACCTTAGCAATCGCAGAGATCTTCGTGTTGGTTATTTATCGATTCTGCTAGTTATCGGCGAGGATGGATACAGAAACCACCAAGGATGATAATGGATTGGTTACAGAAACCACTAGCAGAAGAACCCGACACGCCTTCTATGATGATCCGAAACATTCCGAATAACTTGCAGAAGAACCCGACACAAACAAGTTCTCCACAGTTTGTTATTCAGATCTCTATTCGGTCATATTTCCAAACTACAACACACGATAAGTGAAATTGAAAGTAGCAGTTATCAAACAAAAAGCATAGCCTTATAATTACAACACAAAAACGACGGATATGAAAGTTGTAAGCCCTAAAATCGCTGAAATCAAGAAATGAAACCCTAACATTCGTTGAGTTAGAATGTGTGCAGACTGAAACTTCATCTACCTGAAAGGGATTTCGAGCAGTTGGTCGATGACATGATAAATAAAGATCTTGACACGATCATATCCATTTTCAAGTATTAGACTAGATAGAAGACGTGTCAGGTTCTTCTGCTAGTGGTTTCTGTAACTAATTGGGAACCACATATTTGCTTCAAGATTTACGTCTGATGTCCAAGTTTGATCACATTTGACTTCATTTGTCCAAGTTTGAGAACCTGATTCAGATACACAATGGTTCTCCAATTCCAGATCAGTAAGCAAATACACAACGGTATGTGTTCATATCAGCGTTGTTTATCACCATGTGTGAGCATTGGAAGCCCGACAAACAGTCTTTGAAGCGTAATGGGCTGCAAATTCTGATAGAAAACGCAACCTAGACCTTTGTTACGAAAAAATTCATTTAAAATATAAAATCACGTCAAAAAATTATGATTCTAGTGGGTTTGAAGCGTATTTCAAAATAATACATTTTAGACTAAAGAAAAAGTGGATTTCCTTATGTTTTGACCACGTTACAGCCAACACAAGTCGGCTGTAAAGATTTGGACAAAATCTTTTTACTTTCAGCTCTTCCCAAAAACATGTTTATGATCTTGTTTACCCCAAATCCGACCTGTACATCATGCATAACCCCAAATACATCATATTCAACAACCAAGTATCATCAATATCAAGTTATAATCAAAACCCTAATTTTTAAATCATGAGAAACATCAAAATTGATCAAGAAAACTTACTTGTAAGCGTTTAAGGGTATTGAAGTCGATCAAGAAAGCCCCAAATTGCAAGATCCATGCAACAAATCAAAGTGGAATGGTATTTTGAAGGCATAATTTCGAAATTATGGTGGAGGTGGGGCTGCCATACATATTTAGGGGTTTATGTCACACCCCAACCAATGGCGGAATCATCAGAGTGGGACTTGTTCAAGATTGCAAGAAACTTCATAACACTATTTGTGACAATATTTAATTCAACCAATTTCATTTCATAATCAAATTGTCAAAACGATACAAGGAAACTCAAATAACAACATTGTTCAAACATAACATAACAAAATTGATGCACCACTTTAAACCTAAACGTCTAAGTGAGTATCTAGGCATCATTGCTAGTCCGTTTCATAGCATCATCAATCATCAACCTGTAACATGTTTAAAATACAATTCAATGCAAAAGCAAAGGCGAGTATACAAGTTTATGAATAAGTATAAGTATAAAAGTTTAAAAACGAATCCACATGGCAACTTAGTTTATACAAGATCAACCTAACATGGCATGCAATATTTCTAGTCAACCCTCTGTTTACGCAAAAATGATATAATTCAACATGACCACTAGTCTACGGGCGGTGCGTTACTCCTATAGCGCTATACATGTCAAATGGAGGCTCGTGAAAGCTAATGACTAAAACATATTACATAAGTATGGTCCACGTATAAGCATCAAGTATCATAACATAGTATTCATGTATAAGGATTCTCTTCGTGCATTGCATAAAGAATAAGTTTAAGTGTGATTTCATAATGTAACATGTTACACCCCAAAAAGTGGTAAACATAAAAAAAGGGTTGCGAGTATACTCACGGTTTTGGAAGTCTTCTACTTGAATCCGCGAGTGAGTTGGTTGACTAGGAGGTTGGAACACCAAGTCCTTCTACAAAAGGAAACATAGGTGTGTGAGTTTGGGAATTCGGAAGATTTAGGGATTTAGGAAGTTAAAACACAAGAATATATGTATTCGAAAGTAATCATCTTTTAGCACCAAGTACTTGTTCTTGACACTATGAAACCTCAAGGGTTAATGTTTTCATGAGTAATATACTCATTAGAATCGTAACAAGTCTTATGCCTTAGATGATGTTATTCTAATATCTTGACGAATGAACACAAGTCCACCATCAAGAGTTCAAATAGTATATATATGTATAAGTATTATATGTATTATTTAGTCCATTAGTAAAGCATGAGGTAGAAGATTATTCTTCATTTAGGCACCTCTAGTATCATGGAAGTCATGTAGGAGGTAGGAAGAACAAGCTTCCATTTAGGTACCTCTTATGGTTCACTACTACACTTGATGTAACAACATACAAGGAAGGCCATGAACTAATATCAATACAAGAATAAGAAACAACTATACTATGAGAAATCATCAAGTAATGTGGGGATTCTATGTTGGACAACCCAAGTTAGTCCATAATCACACCTTCATCAAGCTTGAAGCTTGAACATCACTTGTGGGTTAAAAACCCTAAACAAAACAGAATATATGTGAGGTTTAACCCTTGATTTCGTATGTCTCAGCCCCGTTTTTAAGCTTAACTAACCATAGAAGTGGTTATAAGCATAAGGACGTGGGTTTGAGTGAGTTAGACTCAAGTTTGCACAAGTATAAACAAGGTTTGATTCAAAACAAAACGAACAGTGAACTTTGGAGCCTATTTTCCGGAGTTCCATGGACTTATTCTATAGTGAAATACCCATGGAATCGAAGCTAAGGTCGATCCAAGTGTTCTGGAAAAAGAATGAGCTCAAACGAACAAGAAATGAAGAAGTTATGCTTACTTTAGTGGAGCTTGATGTTTCTGTCCGAACTTGAACTTGTAGCTACGAATTTGAGAGTGTTGTGAGAGTGTTTCTAAAGTGCAAATGGCTTGGGAGACACTTGGTACTTATAGGGAAGTGATTAGGGTTGGGTTAGATGAGTATTTAATGCTAAAAGCCCGGTTTAAACTCAAAAACAACCAAATCCCGCTCAAAATTGCGAAGGAGAAAGGGGCTGTCTGATCTGGGACCTGGCTCGCGGCCCGCGTAGCCCCAGGGCTTAGCTTACGTGGCCTGTATGAAGGGGTGGGCTGAAGTTTGATTAAATTGCAATTAGGCCCTCAACTTTGCAATCTAGGGCTTTTTAGGTGTTTTAGGGACTATTTTCGCCAAAGGCATCGTTTAAGATAAATTCAAGTATGAGAAACGTAAACCAAGTATAATTAAGCGTATGAAGGTCGTATTTAAATATCGCTTACGATCAAAACACGTTTTATGCATAAGATTCACATATTTGCAAGTTTAGCACATAGTTTCCAAGAATTACGAATAAGCTTCAATTGTTTCACAAAATTGAATGTATGAGCATGTATAAAGTATGTATAACATGAATTGAACAAAATACGAGTTTCATTTATGATCCAAGTCTTGGATTTTACAACGATTACAAGAACACAAGACTTTCAAAAATAGAAATACAAACAAGACTTTCTATTTATGGAAAGTACAAATAAGAAGGGCGTTACAGTCTCCCCTCCTTTAGGGAATTTCGTCTCGAAATTTAGGAAGATGTAGGGAAAAGATGCGGATATTTCGTCTTCATGTGACTCTTGAGTTCCCAAGTGAATTCAGCGCCACGTTTACCTTCCCATCGAACCTTGACGATAGGAATTTTACTACGCCTCAATAACTTGACTCCTTGATCCATGATTTCGATGGGTTTTTCCACAAAGTGCAAGGTCTCGTTGACTTGAAGGTCCTCGAGTGGAACTTGAAGCCCTTCGTCAGCTAGACATTTCTTTAAGTTTGACACATGGAAGACAGGATGTACATTGTTGAGTTCTTCAGGTAGGTCCAGTCTATACGCAACCTTGCCAACCCTTTCGAGTATCTTGAAAGGACCAACATAGCGGGGTACAAGTTTCCCTTTCTTACCAAAACGAACTACACCCTTCCAAGGGGATACCTTGAGAAGTACGAAGTCACCTATCTCGAATTCCAAAGGTTTGCGACGCTTATCGGCGTAACTCTTTTGTCGGCTCCTGGCTTTCAGTAAGTTGTCTCGAACCTGTAAAATCTTGTCCGTCGCTTCTTGTATAAGCTCGGGACCAGTGAATTGAGATTCACCAATCTCGTGCCAACTGATAGGCGAACGGCACTTGCGACCATACAATGCTTCGAAAGGTGCCATTTGAATACTCGCATGATAGTTGTTATTGTACGAGAATTCGATCAAAGGCAAGTGCGAATCCCAGTTGCCACCAAAATCTATTACGCGTGAATGAAGCATATCCTCTAATGTTTGGATAGTACGCTCGGTTTGACCGTCTGTCTGAGGATGAAAAACGGTGCTAAGGTTAAGAACAGTACCCATAGCAGATTGGAAAGTTTGCCAAAGACGAGACGTAAAACGAGCATCACGATAGGAAATGATGTCAATGGGGGTACCATGACGATAAACGATCTCATTAGTGTAGATTCTAGCCAATTTCTCGACTTTGAAATCTTCACGAATGGGAAGAAAATGAGCTGATTTGGTCAATCGATTTACGATCACCCAAATACTGTCATGACCAGAAGAAGTACGAGGGAGCTTAGTGATAAAATCCATGGCAATGCTCTCCCATTTCCAGATAGGAATTTTCGGTTGTTCGAGCAACCCAGAGGGACATTGATGTTCGGCTTTTACCTTCGAGCGAGTAAGACATTTCGCAACGTAAGAGGCGATATCTCTCTTCATCCGGGGCCACCAATAGGATGTACGCATGTCGTGGTACATCTTATCAGCACCAGGATGAACAGAATACCTTGTTTTGTGTGCCTCATTCATAAGAAAGTCTCGGAGGTTTTCACGATTAGGGATCCAGATACGATTGAGGTAGTATAGAATACCATCGGATTTAGACACGAGTTCATGTTCCTTAGCGCCTCGTATCTCAACAGAGAGGCTACCTTCGTTAATGGAGGCGTATTGAGCTTCACGAATACGGTTTTGAAGATCGTTAATGAGTTGGAGGCAACGGATACTCTTCACATGAGTTTTACGACTAAGAGCGTCAGCTACTACGTTCGCTTTACCTGGATGGTATTTGATTTCGCAGTCGTAGTCGTTTAACAGTTCCACCCAACGACGTTGACGCATGTTCAGTTCCTTTTGGTTGAAGATATGTTGAAGGCTCCTATGGTCGGTGAAGACCACACACTTAGTACCGTAAAGGTAGTGTCGCCAAATCTTCAACGCAAAAACAACTGCGCCAAGTTCAAGGTTGCGAGTAGTATAGTTTTTCTCATGTATTTTGAGTTGCCTTGACGTATAAACGATGACCTTGTCTCGTTGCATATGTACACAACCAAGACTAAGGCGTGAAGCATCGCAATATATGACGAAGTCGTCGTTACCATCAGGAAGCGTGAGGATAGGAGCATTACAAAGCATCTCCTTGAGCGTTTGAAAAGATTCCTCTTGTTCGGGACCCCAAACAAAAGGTTTCTCTTTTTGAGTCAAAGAGGTCAAAGGAACAGCGATCTTCGAGAAGTTAGAGATAAAACGACGATAATAACCAGCAAGGCCAAGAAACAAACGAATTTCAGACGGAGACTTAGGTGCGATCCAGTTCTTCACAGCTTCGATTTTAGCGGGGTCAGCGTGAATACCAAGTTCGTTGACAGTATGACCAAGGAATTGAACCTCTTTTAACCAAAATTCACACTTGGAGAATTTGGTGTATAGACGTTCAGTACGAAGAAGTTCGAGGATAAGACACAAGTGTCACTCATGCTCCCCTTGTGTCTTGGAATAAATAAGAATATCGTCGATGAAAACAATCACGAAATGGTCCAAGTATGCTTTGCACACGCGGTTCATCAAATCCATGAAAACAGCAGGTGCGTTGGTCAAACCAAAGGGCATGACCATGAACTCGTAATGACCATAACGCGTACGAAAAGCGGTTTTAGGTACATCTTCTTCGAGGACCCGAAGTTGATGGTACCCAGAACGAAGATCAATTTTTGAAAAGCAGGTCGCGCCTTGCAATTGATCGAAAAGGTCATCGATGCGAGGAAGAGGGTATCGGTTCTTGACAGTAAGCTTGTTGAGCTCTTGATAATCAATACACATACGGAATGACCCATCTTTCTTTTTAATGAACAAAACGGGAGCGCCCCAAGGAGAAGTACTAGGGCGTATAAAGCCTTTATCAAGAAGCTCTTGAAGTTGACTCGAGAGCTCTTGCATCTCAGAGGGTGCTAAACGGTAAGGAGACTTAGCGACAGGCGTAGCGCCAGACACTAAATCAATGCGAAAATTGACAGAACGAACAGGAGGCAGACCAGGAAGGTCTTCAGGAAACACTTCGGGAAAATCACGTACAACAGAGACGTCACTTATGCTTGGGCCTTTGTCCTTATTTTCCACAATATGGGCAAGGAAGGCTAAGGTACCCTTACGTAAGCATTTGTTTGCTTGGATACACGACATAAGCTTGAGACCTTGAGAAGGTTTCTCGTCATACACGTGTAGAGAATCACCGTTTGGAAGAGGGAGGCGGATAAACTTTTCAGAACAAACAACTTCAGCACGAACTCGTCTAAGCCAGTCCATGCCTACTATGATATCAAAGCTACCCATTTGCATAGGTATAAGATCGATTGAAAACTATGATCGTTGAGATTCAAGGAGCAGTTGGAAAGAAAGGAATCAACAGTGATGGATTTACCATTAGCGACTTCGACAGCAAAAGATTTTGGCAACTTAGAGCATTTACACTTAAGCAATTGTTCAAATTCTAGTGACACAAAACTTTTATCGGCGCCAGTATAAAACAGACAAGAAGCATAAACATGGTTCACAATAAACGTACCAGTAATGACATCGTTGGCGTTTTGAGCCTGAGCGGCAGTGATGACAAAAGCTCGGCCTCTAGCAGGTTGTTGAGCTTGTTGTTGCTGTTGTGGCGGTTGCTGCTGCTGCTACTGTTGGGGTTGATAATGCTGGAGACAGACATTGGTGAGATGATTGAGATCGCCACACTTGAAGCATGCTCGCACAGGAGCAGTTTGAGGTTGAGGGAAGTTTCGACATCGGTTAGCAAAATGACCATACCTCTGAAAGTTAGCACATTTGCGGCAGGGTACGTTGGTAGGATGATGAAACAAACAGGTAGTACATTTGGGATGAGATCCAACATAGCCTGGTCTTTGTGGGTCGGTGTTTGCGGGTGCAACGACGGCTAAAACTTGTAAGGGTTGTGGGTTTGGCGGAGTGAGGACCGCACAATTTTGGCTCGAAGCCTTCCGCTTCTTGCCTTGGTTTTCTTGGACGATTGGGAGGGTGAGGGCTCAACAGTAGCAGTGTCGGTTGTAGCTTGGCGTGCATTCTTCATTGAAACCTTGTCATAGGTTCCATGGAGAACGCAATTGTTGTTAAGTTCGGTGGCTATGGTATAGGCTTCCTCTATGGTTTTAGGGTTAGCGGAGGCAAGATGATTGGTCAAGGAAGGTGCAACATATCAAATGAACTTGGCTATGGTTTTGGGAACAGAACCGACTTGTCTAGGACAGAGGATACTAAGGGGCTGTTTGGTAGCCTCTGAATGGTCATTAAGAGGCTACCTCTTAATGGAACCATTAAGAATTTTACCAATGAGAAGGTAGAAGAATGTGACATGTGATGATTTACCATTCAGAGGTTACCTCTTAACCATTCAGACTTGAGGTTGCCTCTTATTCATTCAGAGGTTTTAAACCATTAAGAGGTAGCATCTGAATGGTCATTAAGAGGCTACCAAACAGCCCCTAAGTTGTTTGAAGCGCGTAATCAGACCATACATGTCGCTCCCCTTTTGCGTTAGGTTCCAAAATTCGTTCTCCAACTTTTGGAGCTCGTGAGGAGGACAAAAGTCGTCTTTCATAAGCTGCTTAAGCTCGTCCCAAGGTAACGCATGCGCAACATCGTTTCCCCTCTTGTTACGTTCGGTGGTCCACCACTCGAGTGCCCTCGAGCGGAAGACTCCAGTTGCGTTCAAGGTTCATAGCTCATCGGGACAACCACTTTGTAAGAATGTAAGCTCAATTGTGTCAAACCAATTCATCATGGCGGTAGCGCTATCTTCGCCTGTAAACTCCAAGGGTTTACAAGCCATAAATTCCTTGAATGATTGTAATCGCTATCATTAATACTAAGGTAAACGAGATAGCCAATGTGTGGTCGAGTGACAAATACTGTGGGTAGTTGGTTGACATTGGGAAACATTGTAATCGCTCTTAATACTGTAAATTATAACAAGTGTGTCATTTTAGTAAAAAGAATGATTCACCAGTATTTCCCGCTGACAAAACCTTTTTCAAACATGTTTCAGGTGATCTGTTGTGATTCAGGAAAAGTGCTGTGGAGCACTGCAAGCTTAAGAAAGTGGCTCATTATAAAATAAAGAAATATGTTTTGTAAAATAAAGATTTCTCCGTGAAATCATATGATTGTAAATTACCGGGGTTTTATCCCGAGTTGTGAAATAAAAATAATCGGGAAAATTTTAACTTTAAAAAGATCCTGATGATAAACTTCCGCTGTTAAACTCAATTAAATAAATACCACGGGATTTTCTGTCTCGCGGCTCCTGAAACGGGTCAAACTGGGTCGGGGGCCGTGACAATTCAGCCAAACACCGATTCACCGCATGGCTCTGTCGATTCGAAGGCCGAAAAACCCAAGCCCACATTCCAATTCAAGGAATTTATGGCTTGTAAACCCTTGGAGTTTACAGGCGAAGATAGCGCTACCGCCATGATGCATAGGTTTGACGCAATTGAGCTTACATTCTTACAAAGTGGTTGTCCCGATGAGCTATGAACCTTGAACGCAACTGGAGTCTTCCGCTCGAGGGCACTCGAGTGGTGGACCACCGAACGTAACAAGAGGGGAAACGATGTTGCGCATGCGTTACCTTGGGACGAGCTTAAGCAGCTTATGAAAGACGACTTTTGTCCTCCTCACGAGCTCCAAAAGTTGGAGAACGAATTTTGGAACCTAACGCAAAAGGGGAGCGACATGTATGGTCTGATTACGCGCTTCAAACAACTTAGTATCTTGGACTTAGCTTTCCTTTCTTACCGAATCGGACTACTCCTTTCCAAGGAGAAACTTTCAATAGTAGCTTATCTCCAACTTGGAACTCCAATGGCTTCCTTCTATCGTCTGCATAACTCTTTTGACGATCTCGAGCAGTCTTCAGTCTTTCCTTGATTTGTGTGATCTTATCAGTAGTCTCTTGCACAATCTCTGGACCTGATAATTGACTTTCTCCTATTTCTGCCCAACAAACTGGAGTTCTGCACTTTCTTCCATATAGGGCTTCAAATGGGGCAGTTTCAATGCTTGAATGATAACTATTGTTATAGGAGAATTCAATTAAAGGTAAATGGTCATCCCAATTTCCACCAAAATCTATCACACATGCTCGGAGCATAACTTCCAGAGTTTGGATCGTCCTTTCACTTTGCCCGTCTGTTTGAGGATGATATGCAGTGCTTAAGTTTAGTCGAGTTCCCATTGCTTTCTAGAAACTTGTCCAAAAATGAGAAGTGAACCGACTATCTCTATCTGATACAATGGAGAGTGGAACTCCATGTAAAGATACTACTTCGTCTACGTACAATTTGGCTAACCTTTCCATACTAAAGGTTTCCTTCATGGGTAGAAAATGAGCTGATTTGGTTAATCGATCTATAATTACCCAAATCGCATCATTACCTTTTCTAGTTTTGGGCAACTTAGTAACAAAATCCATTGTTATGAGTTCCCATTTCCATACTGGCATTTCTAATTGTTGTAGTAGACCTGAAGGTTTCTGGTGTTCTGCCTTAACTTGTGAACAAGTAAGACACTTAGAAACATATCTAGCTATATCCTTCTTCATGCCTATCCACCAGAAATTATTTCTTAAATCTTGGTACATTTTATTGTTTCCAGGGTGTATGGTATACCTAGATTTATGAGCTTCCTCTAAGATCTTATTTCTTAATTCTCCCTGCTTTGGTACCCAAATCTTTTTCTTATGGAATCTCCAAATTCCATTATCTCCTTATTCTAATTCTTTTATTCGTCCTTTCATTCCTTCAGCAGCATCCTCTATTGCTGTTTCTTGAAAATTCTTTAGTTGTTCCATTAAATCTAATTGTAAATTTAATCTGAGAGCACGAACCCGTCGTTGTTTCTCATGGTATTTACGACTTAAGGCATCTGCAACTACATTTGCTTTTCCTTCGTGATATTGAATATCACAGTCGTAATCACTTAGGATTTCCATCCATCTCCTTTGCCTCATGTTTAACTCTTTTTGCCCAAAAATATATTTTAAACTTTTGTGGTCTGTATAGACAGTAAATTTACTTCCGTAAAGATAATGTCTCCAAATCTTAAGGGCAAAAATTACAGCTCCTAATTCTAAATCATGAGTTGTATAATTTTCTTCGTGCTTTTTCAACTGTCTTGAAGCATACGCAATTACCTTTTTGCGTTGCATTAGCACACATCCAAACCCTAGTTTTGAAGCATCACAATATACTTCAAAATCTTCAGTCCCTTCTGGTAATGCTAGGATTGGAGCATTTGTTAATTTCTGCTTTAGAATTCTAAAAGCTTCTTCTTGTTTAGATCCCCATTCAAACTTAATGGCTTTACAGGTTAGCTTAGTTAATGGTACAGCTATCTTGGAAAAATCCTTAATGAACCGTCTATAATATCCAGCTAAACCTATAAAACTTCTAATTTCCATTGCGGTTTGCGGAACCCTCCAATTGGTAATTGCCTCTATCTTAGCAGGATCTACATGAATACCTTCATGATTCACCATGTGTCCTAGGAATTGCACCTCTTGTAGCCAAAATTCACACTTTGAGAATTTGGCATAAAGCTTTTCTTTTCTTAACAAAGTTAAGAGTGCATGTAAGTGCTCACAATGTTCTGTCTGACTTTTGGAATAAATAAGTATATCGTCAATGAAGACAATTACAAATTTATCCAAATACGGTTTACAAATTCTATTCATCATGTCCATGAATGCGGCAGGTGCATTCGTTAATTCGAAGGGCATGACTGTAAACTCGTAATGACCATACCTAGTTCTGAAAGCAGTCTTAGGTATGTCTTCCTCTTGTACCTTCAATTGATGATATCCGGAGCGTAAGTCAATTTTAGAAAAATATCTAGCTCCTTGAAGTTGATCGAATAGATCATCAATCCTAGGTAATGGGTATCGATTCTTAATTGTAACCTTATTTAATTCTCTATAATCAATACACATTCTCATAGAACCATCCTTTTTCTTTACAAACAACACTGGAGCTCCCCACGTAGATGAGCTAGGTTGTATGAAACCTTTACTTAGTAATTCATCTAATTGCTTCTTTAGTTCTAACATTTCTGTGGGAGCTAACCGATAAGGTGCTTTGGCTATCGATGTAGTTCCAGGAATTAGATGAATCCTAAATTCTACCTCCCTATCTGGTGGTAATCCTGGTAACTCTTCTGGGAACACCTCTGGGTATTCTAAGACTACAGGAATCTCCTTAAGTTCTTTACCCTTAGTATTAATGATTATTGAAATCATATATACTATTACTTGTTTTCGTTCATAACTAGCAACTTTCATTACTGATATGAACTTCATGGGTTTACGCGGTTTATCTCCTGTAATCATGATTACTTCTCCAGTAGGTGCCTGAATTTCTATAGAGTTCTGGTCACAAAGGATTTGAGCATGGTTGGCTACTAACCAATCCATTCCTAACACAACATCGAATTCAGCTAATTTCATAGGTAATAAGTTTGCAGAAAAATTATGACCTGAAAGTTCTATTTATACTTTTTGCAAAACCTGATTTATTTTAACTGAATTCCCATCTGCGGTTTCGACTGTAAAAATCTGCCTAATGTAGGTTAAGGGTAACTTAAGAGCTTGGCAGAATAAAGTATTTATAAAACTTTGGTTTGCACCAGAGTCAAATAATACTTTTGCGTAAATGTTGTGAACTAAGAACGTACCAGCTATCACATCTGGAATGAGTTCTGCTTCTTGAGTGGTCAGCTGGAATGCTCTGACATTCTTCTTAGTAGCTCCTTCTGCAGCTTTGGCTTTGTTGTTATCAGCTGGTTTGACTAGTTTCGGGCAATCTGGCCTGAAATGTCCAGTTTCTCCACAATTGTAACAAATTGTGGATTTCTTCCTGCAGTTTTCTTCACGATGGCCTACAACTTTACAAAAGTTGCAGGTTACATTGCATCTTCTAAAATGTTTCCTTCTGCAATTTCTGCAGAAAGGCGGAATTGAGGATTGTCCCGTTCCTCTTCTCCTGAAACTGTTATTATTACCCGTGCGAAATCCTTGGGTAATTTTCTGAGCCAGTTCCTTCTTCCTGTTTTCATCTCTCGTACGTACCAGCTCATCAGTGAGGGTATTAGCTAATTCCACAACATCGTCAATAGTACGAGGTCTCGCAGCTTTAACGATGTTACGGATTTCACTAATCAGTCCCCAAATATAGCGAGAAATGAGTACCGGTTCTGGCGAAGCCAGTGTTGGTACCACTCTAGCATATTCGAAGAATGTCAAGGTATAACTGCGACAATCTACACCCGTCATACGATGGTTGAAGAATTTATTTGCCATTTGATCTTTTTCATATTCGGGACAGAATTTTCTTTCTACATGTAACACCTGTGCCTCCACGGCCATCAAACATATACCGAACCAATGAAATATTATATTTCATACTTGGGATTGGTAAAAATATGTGTATCATTTGCACATATCAATTTTTGTTCAATTCCAAACTCTAAATCGCTTTCTGGAAGGTTATACGCGCACCGATGCGTAAATATAACCAGTTTAATGCAACAAACACTCCGGAATAGTGACATAGGCTTAACATACCTTAAATAACCTTTACATAACTTAGAGATAAGTTTTGAAGGCTTTGGTATGGCTAAAACAAGTTAATTCGCTTACAGGGACTAAACTTGACAAACTGCGAAAGTATGCCAATTTGAACAGTAACAGACATTCCGGAACATGACCATAAGTTAAACATACCATATATATCCTTTACATAGCTTAGAAATAGGCTTTGAGGGGTTCGGTGTGCTAAAATAAACTTTTAGGTCATTCAGGGACTAAAAGTGTCAAAAAGTGCACAAGTTTGCATTTCCGCGCATAACTTACGTTCTGAATACATCCGGACATCCAAAAATTTATGTAAGCATGACTATATTATATTTTAGTGTTCGCCATAAGAAAAATCCATTCGTCGCGTCATTTGGATCGTTTTTCGCGCTTATGCGCATTCCGTCGTAATTAAGCGAACATCGCGTTCGTACGGCTAAATGAACCAACCTCCGGCATATTTTTGAGCATGTTTTGAGTTCCCTATACTTTAACTTCATTTTAGAGCCTTAAAATGAGGTAAACGGGGTTCAAACGCATCGAAAAAGGGCTTAAACACGTGCAGGGACCATTTCTGCCAATTTTGAAACATTTCTGAAACATAGGGTCAGTGGCGTAGCGCGAGCCCTAAGGGCCTATGCAGTCGCGCTACGCGAGTGCCTTAACTGGACAGAAACTTCAGTTTTGCACTTTCGGGACCAGATTCGATGTATAAACAGCTGTTTAATTCACAACCACACATCCTAACATGCTTAGTCAGCTGATAAGGATGGATTTTAGGCACCATAACTTTCCGACACTTGTACGGATACGATTAAGGCACGATATTCGACAAGCGATCTTAACGGTTCGGGTATTCCTATAAATACCCATCCACCCCCATTGCTAAAATCACTAGAATCTTGATCTTAGGAACTCTAAGTTGAAACCATTGTTTCATACCTGAGATTCTTGGATCGAGATTAGCATTCGGGGACCCTTCGTAAGTATTCTTTCGTTCTTTTATTGCTTTTCGAGTCTTTCGAGTCTGAAAGTCAAACTTTGTTTGACTTTCTACATTGACCAGTTATGGTCAATGCGAAGTTCGTTTGAACTTCGCAACGTGAGTGTAATCACGTTGGTCATAGTCCCTTGGGACTATGCCCACTGATTACCACGTTGTCTAGGGTCGTAGGGTAGGCGATCTAATAAATCGTCTATACCTTCGAACCCGACCCAGTTTGGTCGATCATTAGGATCCGACCAAACACATTAGGTGACCATAGTAGGTAGGGAATAACCTTCCGAGGTTATACCCTATGGTCACATCGTTTAAGTAGTTGTATGATAGGTAGTTTATATGCCTTAGGTAAATTACCAGAATACCCTTTTCATGTATAATTGGTAATTAAGCATATGTAACCTAAACCTTTGTCACATAACTGATTATGTAACATGTTAGGCATATAACACTTGTCATAGGACTAGTTAGACGGTCCGAACGCGTTTCACGCGAACGACGCGTTAAAGTAGCATAAGCTACCTAAACGGGTCGTAATGGGTCGTAAGCACTTAGGTTAAGTTTTATTTAGTATGTAGGCTTTGTTAAACCAAATGACACGAGTCTCTACACTCGTTTGGTTTACAAACCCTAATGCTACCCGATCTTCTGATCTAGGTCCGGTTAATTAACATAGTTACCTATATTAGGTGCCGTTTGATATCCGCGATCCCTAGCATTGTTTGGTTGTTACTCAAGGACTTCTGAGCAATCTCAAGTGAGTACATAGACCCCTCTTTTACTGTTTTCCAAACATTTTGGGGTGGAACACATCTGCCTACTTGTTACTTTCATGCTTTCCTGTTTTCACATCATATACTTGCTATGTTCATTAGTACATTTATAGTACATGATTTCATGGTGTTCTATGCTTTGTATGATGACTTTGCATACTTAGTACATTGTTTTACATGACTTTTCTACTTTGTATGATGACTTTGCATACTTAGTACATTGTTTTATACTGCATCTCTGTTGCATATGTTCCAGTAACATATGGACACATTGTTTTACAGCTCTACCCTGTATGTTTACTCTAGCATACTAGGTACATTATCTTCATAAAACATGCTTACATTTTGGTATGACATTTGGTTTGTTTAAACTATACTATACATTCATTAACACCGATCATGCCGTTCGTTAGTAGGTAGTGGTACCATAGGACTTGACAAATCCCGTTCCGGACATCCCAGGGAAAGGGGATGAAAGGAATGACCGAATCCGAATACATATTCTCTTGATAACTCACTTTTACATAGTTATCCGTCTGTCTCAAGGCTTGGATGTATGAATTTTCACAATACCGCATAAATGTTCATATTCAGTATAGCATGCATATATTTTACAAAACATAACTTTGATTTAAACCAAGTTTTACTTCAATACTTTGTTTTGTACATTTTACTTATGGTTTAAGTAGTCTTATTTTTACTTACCATACATATCATTTTGGTTACACATTACTTGACTACTCTTGGACTATAAACATTTGACATGGTTTATACAAGGACTTTTGACTATTGGTTTAAACATAGACTTATTACATTGGTGGTTTGAGTAAGTGATTAAGTAACGATGCGGGTGTAATATGATACAAGCATGGTGGATACGCCGCTGGTACTTCCTATATATAAGTGTTTGTATGGTATTACATATATCGTAGCGTTATTTGAATCATTTCAGTTTGATACATATAACATTTTATACAAATAACATACTTTTCACAATACATTGTTTTACAAACAACTTAACTTATACAAACTCATTTTACATGGTTACTCATTTAACCATGCATTATTTTCTTATTTATACATATCATCTGAACTTATTGTTTTTCAAATGATTTACAAAGACAAAGCAAATTACAAGGTTCATGACTAAACATTTTCTCAAACATAAGTCATGAAACCTATTTTCACAAAACCTATGTATCTCACAGGCATTTTTATGCTGACGTACCTATTTTCACATGTGTTTTTCAGGAGCTGTTGCATAAGATGATCAAGATACACATAGGCAGACTTGGGCTTTAGAGACAATAAAAGATGCAAGACTAGTTAATTATGTTGTATTTCCTTGTTTGTAAGACATTGTAACACTTTTAATCAATAAAACGAAACTTCAATTGCCATGGATTTGAAACAATTAATTCTGTTACAACACTCCCCGATGTTTCCGCCACGTGTTGTATGTTCTACGTGGTCGGGGTGTGACAGAAAAGATGGTATCAGAGCCACTGGTTATAGGGAATTAGGTTATTAGTAATGCTTTGACCTAGTCTATAACCTTCTTAGGACCCTAACGCGAGTTTACTTGCGTTTAGTCATAAAACAATACCGTCACCTATCCTTAGGCGACGATCGCAACAAGAACATAAATTTCCGAACCACTTTGAAAACTAATCATCTGTTCTAGGATGATTGATTACTAGGTTTTGAACCCTCTATTGTAAGGTTTTGAACTCTCTGTTATATGGTTTTGAACCCCTTTGAGTTTTCAAAATCTCGTCAAGGTTTTGGGTTTTAAATAATGTGAACACGTGCAAACTGGAAGGGTGAATGCCTGTATTCTGGGTTTTCTGTCTAGGCAAGCACTTCGTATACATCTCATCAGACGCGAGACCAGTTGTGCTTACCTGGGAATTCTTGGGATGAGTGTTCACTTATAGGCGAGCATGTCTTCGCGATACATTATTTTCAACCCATTTACTTTGATTTGTCACTGTGTGTCATTTGTTGCTTTGTAGTAACAAACAAATGACCACTATCCTTGCTTTCATCAGATTTGTTTCATCTCATTCTTGTCGTCTAATTCTCTCTCTCGTTTCCTTTCATGTTTCCTCTTTTAGAATGCCTCCTCGACGCGAAAGCCAGATAGAGACTGCCGAATTGGCAGAAATCATTGTGCAGCAAATGGCTGCTCAATTCCCAAACCTCTTTGCTCAATGGAACCAAGCCAACAACAACAACAATGTTCTATGCAAATACAAGGATTTTAACCAGGCTAAACCACTCAAGTTTAGTGGTTCTGAAGGAGCGACTGGGCTTCTTCAATGGTTCGAGAGCATTGAGAATACTTTCCGCCACGTGCAGTGTCCTGACAATCGCAAGGTCGAGTTTTCTTCGAGTGTGTTTCAGAAGAGGGCTCTCACATGGTGGAACGGGATTATGAGGGATCGTGGTGCAGAAGTTGCTCTAGCACAGACATGGGCTGAACTTAGGGCTCTCATGATGAGGGAATTCTGTCCTCGTCATGAGCAGCGAGCTTTGGAAAAGGAATTTGATGAGTTGAAGCAAGATAGTGGTGAGCACAGGGCGTATACTGATAGGTTTGAGGAGTTGAGTCTGCTTTGCCCGACAATGGTTACCCCACTTGACATAGCTATCGAAAGGTACATCCACGGCCTACCTGACTCGGTACAAGACATCCTTACTGGTAGTAACCCTGCCACACTCCGTCAGGCGATCGAGTTATCAGCGACATTGACTGAGTCGCAGATCCGGAAGAATAAGTTACACAGGAAGGGTGACAAGGGCGAGAAACAGTCGTCTGACAAGGAGGATAGCAAGAAAGGTCAAAACAAGAATGGGAAGGATTCTAGTTCATCGAAGAGGGCAAGGAAGCGTAAGGTTTCCCAAAACTATGCCATTACTGCACAGGCCCAAGCTGCACCAAATCAGCCTGCGCAACCACTAGCCAAGAAGCCTTATTTTGGCAATGCACCTTTGTGCAACAGGTGTAACGGCCATCATCAACCACACCTCCAGTGTCGTCAGTGCACCAACTGCGGAAGATCCGGTCATCTTGCTGACACCTGCCGCATCCCTGCTAATCCGAATCGGCCAGTTCAGAACCCGGCTCAACAAGTTGCTCAGCCTCTTGCTCAGCAACAGGGTCAAGCTGCACGACCACACTACCCACCTGGTGCCTGTTACAATTGTGGGGATCTGACCCACTACAGAAACCGATGCCCAAAGCTTGCTAACGCAAATCCGACCCACGGATGAGCATTCAGCTGAACAAAGGATGTTGCTGTCTTATGCCTTTGTTTCTTTTGTTTTCGTGTATTGTGAAACAATATGTCTCGTTCATAAATAAAAGTTGTTGATCACAATTCTGATATACAAGTATAATAACAAGTGTTTATGGCATTTCTCTATAATACCTGCATTAAGGAACTATGTTCCTTACAAACTACTCTTGTGATTCTCTCTTTCAAATGATCGCTCATGAGTCCCTCAAAAAAAAAAAAATTTAAGTACTCGTTTCATTCTAAGATGCGAAGTACAGAAAATAAAGTGACATTATGAGTAATCATGCTTCAGCACATCTTTACCTTTAAATCCTTGGTTAGATAACTAAGGGTATTTTCAAATCTCATACCCATTACGTTTCGATTTTTCAACATACACAGTACAAGTATTTCAACACAATCTTCATGATCTCAAAACATTTCATATAGTTTGAAAACAATTTTTCTAGATACATTGTCTATGTTATTTCAAAAACATTGGCCATGTTATCAAAACCAACCTTTCTAATTTCAAAATATTTCATATAGTCTGAAGACAATATTAACACAATACATTTTCTTATCAAGTGCATGATTTCGAAAAGCATCATTCATGTCTTTCAAAAACCTTATACATAATTTCAAAATTCATCTCGCATGATTTTAAAACATTTTTAAATATATCTATCTAATACACCTACTTTATGATTTCAAAAGTATTATATATAAGGTTTCAAAAACATTAAACACATTTTTCTTAAAAGAACCCCATGCACAGTTTTCAAAAATATTTTCCTCGTACATTGACTTAACTTTCAAATTTCGCTTCATATGTCGCCTTGGCATATCTGGCATCTCAACTTTGTAAAGCATTTCAACTTCATGTTTTGACATAAGCACGTCCAGTGCAAGGTTTCAAAACATCTTCAACTTCTAAAATCCATATGGGATCTTTTTATCTTCATATTTAGACCCTTGTGGATGATCATCATTCAAATCAGAGTCCTTAATTGGATTCTTTATGTACCTTAATTCGAACATTTCGAGTTCTAGTAATCGAAATCGAATTTTCTTTTTGAATCTTTCTATCTTTATAGTTAGATTCTTGATAATGTTTAAAGTGCCAAATGAAATCCACGAGATGGATTCCTAGTGTGCTTTAAATACATGTACTCTGTTAGCAGAACAAACTTCTAGTTAAACAATTTTGTGGTTATGTGACTATGTGTTTATTCATCTTATGTTTTCTTTTATGCATTTTTGTGTTTTTAATACTCTGGATATTCGTTATCCAAATCCTCGCAGAATCTTTCATATCTTCATATGAGGGATTCGTAGCAGGATATTCAAAAGGTACTACCTTCAATCCTTAATGGGCTTCTATGTAATAGTTAAGACCCTTGGATTATATAAGTACCGCTCCATGTTTCATAAGAGATCCTTTTAGTGGTCTAGTCTAAAAGATTTATTCACAATTTGGTTAAAGAACGACATCTAGTGATGTAGCTGAACAGACTCCTTGATAGTCTATTTATATCATTTATTGATTTAATTAAAAGGACTCTATGGCGGTCTAGTCACACTCATCACAGGATTGCTCATTTGGTTTTCCCCTACACATTATAAAATAGACTGTGTGAACTGTGCAAGGAATTGTCTGATTATGGACGCGTACATAATTATAAAATTTAGTGCACAGAAACCCAGTAAGATTTGTTATGTGTAAGAACCGATAGTGACAACAATAACAAAATGAGAACGATGTAATGGAGGTATGGTGGACGCACCAATGACGCTTCATATACTTGTATATCAGTATCCCTCTTACATTGCAAGCATGATGTTATTAAAGTTACTAGAAGTTCAGAACCCTAATCAATATTGTTCGATCTTTTCAACTTCATGTTTTCAAGCTCTCACAAGTTTCCTCTGATTAAATTTCGGGACGAAATTTCCTAAAGTAGGGGAGACTGTAACACCTGTGCCTCCACGGCCATCAAACATATACCGAACCAATGAAATATTATATTTCATACTTGGGATTGGTAAAAATATGTGTATCATTTGCACATATCAATTTTTGTTCAATTCCAAACTCTAAATCGCTTTCTGGAAGGTTATACGCGCACCGATGCGTAAATATAACCAGTTTAATGCAACAAACACTCCGGAATAGTGACATAGGCTTAACATACCTTAAATAACCTTTACATAACTTAGAGATAAGTTTTGAAGGCTTTGGTATGGCTAAAACAAGTTAATTCGCTTACAGGGACTAAACTTGACAAACTGCGAAAGTATGCCAATTTGAACAGTAACAGACATTCCGGAACATGACCATAAGTTAAACATACCATATATATCCTTTACATAGCTTAGAAATAGGCTTTGAGGGGTTCGGTGTGCTAAAATAAACTTTTAGGTCATTCAGGGACTAAAAGTGTCAAAAAGTGCACAAGTTTGCATTTCCGCGCATAACTTACGTTCTGAATACATCCGGACATCCAAAAATTTATGTAAGCATGACTATATTATATTTTAGTGTTCTCCATAAGAAAAATCCATTCGTCGCGTCATTTGGATCGTTTTTCGCGCTTATGCGCATTCCGTCGTAATTAAGCGAACATCGCGTTCGTACGGCTAAACGAACCAACCTCCGGCATATTTTTGAGCATGTTTTGAGTTCCCTATACTTTAACTTCATTTTAGAGCCTTAAAATGAGGTTAACGGGGTTCAAACGCATCGAAAAAGGGCTTAAACACGTGCAGGGACCATTTCTGCCAATTTTGAAACATTTCTGAAACATAGGGTCAGTGGCGTAGCGCGAGCCCTAAGGGCCTATGCAGTCGCGCTACGCGAGTGCCTTAACTGGACAGAAACTTCAGTTTTGCACTTTCGGGACCAGATTCGATGTATAAACAGCTGTTTAATTCACAACCACACATCCTAACATGCTTAGTCAGCTGATAAGGATGGATTTTAGGCACCATAACTTTCCGACACTTGTACGGATACGATTAAGGCACGATATTCGACAAGCGATCTTAACGGTTCGGGTATTCCTATAAATACCCATCCACCCCCATTGCTAAAATCACTAGAATCTTGATCTTAGGAACTCTAAGTTGAAACCATTGTTTCATACCTGAGATTCTTGGATCGAGATTAGCATTCGGGGACCCTTCGTAAGTATTCTTTCGTTCTTTTATTGCTTTTCGAGTCTTTCGAGTCTGAAAGTCAAACTTTGTTTGACTTTCTACATTGACCAGTTATGGTCAATGCGAAGTTCGTTTGAACTTCGCAACGTGAGTGTAATCACGTTGGTCATAGTCCCTTGGGACTATGCCCACTGATTACCACGTTGTCTAGGGTCGTAGGGTAGGCGATCTAATAAATCGTCTATACCTTCGAACCCGACCCAGTTTGGTCGATCATTAGGATCCGACCAAACACATTAGGTGACCATAGTAGGTAGGGAATAACCTTCCGAGGTTATACCCTATGGTCACATCGTTTAAGTAGTTGTATGATAGGTAGTTTATATGCCTTAGGTAAATTACCAGAATACCCTTTTCATGTATAATTGGTAATTAAGCATATGTAACCTAAACCTTTGTCACATAACTGATTATGTAACATGTTAGGCATATAACACTTGTCATAGGACTAGTTAGACGGTCCGAACGCGTTTCACGCGAACGACGCGTTAAAGTAGCATAAGCTACCTAAACGGGTCGTAATGGGTCGTAAGCACTTAGGTTAAGTTTTATTTAGTATGTAGGCTTTGTTAAACCAAATGACACGAGTCTCTACACTCGTTTGGTTTACAAACCCTAATGCTACCCGATCTTCTGATCTAGGTCCGGTTAATTAACATAGTTACCTATATTAGGTGCCGTTTGATATCCGCGATCCCTAGCATTGTTTGGTTGTTACTCAAGGACTTCTGAGCAATCTCAAGTGAGTACATAGACCCCTCTTTTACTGTTTTCCAAACATTTTGGGGTGGAACACATCTGCCTACTTGTTACTTTCATGCTTTCCTGTTTTCACATCATATACTTGCTATGTTCATTAGTACATTTATAGTACATGATTTCATGGTGTTCTATGCTTTGTATGATGACTTTGCATACTTAGTACATTGTTTTACATGACTTTTCTACTTTGTATGATGACTTTGCATACTTAGTACATTGTTTTATACTGCATCTCTGTTGCATATGTTCCAGTAACATATGGACACATTGTTTTACAGCTCTACCCTGTATGTTTACTCTAGCATACTAGGTACATTATCTTCATAAAACATGCTTACATTTTGGTATGACATTTGGTTTGTTTAAACTATACTATACATTCATTAACACCGATCATGCCGTTCGTTAGTAGGTAGTGGTACCATAGGACTTGACAAATCCCGTTCCGGACATCCCAGGGAAAGGGGATGAAAGGAATGACCGAATCCGAATACATATTCTCTTGATAACTCACTTTTACATAGTTATCCGTCTGTCTCAAGGCTTGGATGTATGAATTTTCACAATACCGCATAAATGTTCATATTCAGTATAGCATGCATATATTTTACAAAACATAACTTTGATTTAAACCAAGTTTTACTTCAATACTTTGTTTTGTACATTTTACTTATGGTTTAAGTAGTCTTATTTTTACTTACCATACATATCATTTTGGTTACACATTACTTGACTACTCTTGGACTATAAACATTTGACATGGTTTATACAAGGACTTTTGACTATTGGTTTAAACATAGACTTATTACATTGGTGGTTTGAGTAAGTGATTAAGTAACGATGCGGGTGTAATATGATACAAGCATGGTGGATACGCCGCTGGTACTTCCTATATATAAGTGTTTGTATGGTATTACATATATCGTAGCGTTATTTGAATCATTTCAGTTTGATACATATAACATTTTATACAAATAACATACTTTTCACAATACATTGTTTTACAAACAACTTAACTTATACAAACTCATTTTACATGGTTACTCATTTAACCATGCATTATTTTCTTATTTATACATATCATCTGAACTTATTGTTTTTCAAATGATTTACAAAGACAAAGCAAATTACAAGGTTCATGACTAAACATTTTCTCAAACATAAGTCATGAAACCTATTTTCACAAAACCTATGTATCTCACAGGCATTTTTATGCTGACGTACCTATTTTCACATGTGTTTTTCAGGAGCTGTTGCATAAGATGATCAAGATACACATAGGCAGACTTGGGCTTTAGAGACAATAAAAGATGCAAGACTAGTTAATTATGTTGTATTTCCTTGTTTGTAAGACATTGTAACACTTTTAATCAATAAAACGAAACTTCAATTGCCATGGATTTGAAACAATTAATTCTGTTACAACACTCCCCGATGTTTCCGCCACATGTTGTATGTTCTACGTGGTCGGGGTGTGACACTACAAGATTCTTAAATTCTTCCCATTTCATGGCATATGCCTCGATCCTTCTTTTAGCTTGTAACACCGTGTTCCACCATTCTAGCGCCCCTTCTTTAAAAAGATTCGACGCATACATAACTTGATCTTCCTCAGCACATTTACTTATAGTAATTACTGCCTCAGTTTTCTCTAACCAACGCAGTGCTGCAATAGCCCCTTCATTACCTGCAAACTCAGTTGGTTTACAGGCAAGGAATTCTTTGTAAGTGCAACCAGGTGTTCCAGCTTTCATTTTTCTTGAAAATTGGAGCTTGCAGATCATTATTGTTATTAACATGATTACCACCTCCGTTTATACTATTACTAAAGTTGTTGCCTTGTGTACGTTTACTAGGAATGATTGATTGAGGTTTAATAGGTTTCTGAACAGCAGCAACGATTGCTGGAATAGCATTGGCTATTCCTTGTGCAACGATATCCTCGATATCTTGCCTATTTAATAATTGCTCTTCCTGAATTTGTTCGAATTGATTTACTTCATTTACTGGTTCATTACCAATGTTTGCCATCTGATAATTAATTTAAATAGTTAATATAGAATAGGAAATAATTCAGTATAACAATTAATCACACATACTCACGTAAACAAATATACAACCAAAATTGTAAATTTTAAATTTTCATATATTATGCTTCTATATACAACCGTTTTATTGTTTATTTTACACATACTGATTTTACGACTATTATTATACAACCACAGATTCATAACCCATTTCTCCCTCGTCAACTTGCATTTTTAATAACGATGTTCCCTCTCATCATATTTCCATGAAATTTGTCCTCCTATCTCTCGGATCCTATTCCCAGCATCCATCAACTCTTCACCAAAATGGCGGAGTTCAGCCATATTCTCGTTACTCATCGGTGGATTTGGTAGGGGTTCTGGATCGAATTGCAGAAGAAAGGAATAAGGACTGTTGATAAGGTTTTGGAATTGCCAATCATTTGTCCACCATTCATCCATTCCTAAAGGTTGGGTGTGGATTATTGGTTCTGGGATTGCTGGTTCCATATTTATAGGGAGTTGATTTTCGATAGGATTAGAGTAAAAATTATTATTATTGACAGGCCTAATAGTATCACAGCTTGTCAATATAAAATCTAGTTCCTCCTGAAATGTCATTTCCTGGGTTTTTTTAGAGCTTTCTCCAATTTCTATTTTGGTTTGTCTAGAACCTTTTCCAACCTCCATTTCTATCTGCATAGAATATTCCTCAAACTGTATTCCCATTTGTCTAGCAGCTTCCCCTACTTCAATCTCCAATTCCTGCTGTCTTGAACTTTCCCCGGTTTCAATTTCTTTTCCTTTTTTCTAAGGGATTGTATATTTTAGGAAGTCTCTTAGCTGGCTTTTTCCTATGTACACGCCTCCCCCATACGAATCTCTTTCTTTTCTTAGGTTTTGTCTTTTCCAGAGGTGGAGCGTTGAATTCTATAGGTTGTTCCACATCAGGAAAGTACCCAGTAAATTCTTTAGAAACTTCTATGTTTACAGGGTAAAGGTTGAGATTCTCTAGGGCTCCAGATAACTCATTCATGTCGTTTAACATATATGTAAAAATAAATTAAAATTTTATAACAAATTTTACAGATAAACCTCAAATATTATTGCATATTCTGTGACTAATTTAATACAAAGGAAAAATTGACAATTTAAACATACTAAGTTTTATTGTAATTTTATTTATTTACTAGATGATATTTCTAGCTTGTAAGTTGCTAATACGGAGTCATGGTATTCTAAAGATTAGCATTTACTGCTACGGTTGCTAGCATATAAAGATCCGCCCATTTTTCATCTAAATTGTCTTCCCATGGTGATTTACTGATTAATTCCTGGGTTTCCTTTTTAACTTTCTTTTCTCGGGATTTCTTTAATTTCTCCTGACTTTTTCTAATAATCAAACTTCTTTTATCAGGAGAAAGTGGTTCCTCGTATTGGGCTTTTCGAACAAATATTCCTTCTTCAGGAGTTTGGGATGAACTTCCTTTTCCATTTGATGACCTATCTAATTTAAGATAGATGTTTGAAAGCTTTTGTTTACCTATACTGTAACTTACAAATAGTCAGTTAATAGAACACATAATCACATAATAGTAATCAGGAAAAATTAAGTATTTCTAAATACTTAATTAGCTTAACTCAGTGGCTCTGATACCACCTTTTTCTGTCACGGCCCCCGACCCGGTTTGACCCGTTTCAGGAGCCGCGAGACAGAAAATCCCGTGGTATTTATTTAATTGAGTTTAACAGCGGAAGTTTATCATCAGGATCTTTTTAAAGTTAAAATTTTCCCGATTATTTTTATTTCACAACTCGGGATAAAACCCTGGTAATTTACAATCATATGATTTCACGGAGAAATCTTTATTTTACAAAACATATTTCTTTATTTTATAATGAGCCACTTTCTTAAGCTTGCAGTGCTCCACAGCACTTTTCCTGAATCACAACAGATCACCTGAAACATGTTTGAAAAAGGTTTTGTCAGCGGGAAATACTGGTGAATCATTCTTTTTACTAAAACGACACACTTGTTATAATTTACAGTATTAAGAGCGATTACAATGTTTCCCAATATCAACCAACTACCCACAGTATTTGTCACTCGACCACACATTGGCTATCTCGTTGTCCAATGGTGTCTGTGACTATGGTCATATCACCCCTTGGCTAACCCATTGTCCAATGGTGACGATTATCAAGTAATGTATACAAAACCCCACATACCGGCTGTAATTTGGTGACTACATAAACTTAATCCCTGTAATTATAACTTTTGAAAATAAACATGCTTTTGAAATTAAATTTGATAAAAAGAGAATGACTCACATTGCAGATTTAACACGGACAGAGTCTAGTCTACGGATTAGCCTTGTTAACCTAATTTAAATAACAATGCACACAAAACTGGGTTAGTAATCAATACAGCATTTACGATAACTCACGAGATCAAACCCTCACAACGAATGACAAAGTGTAATACTTAAACATCCATCGAATTAACGACGAATGACAAAACATAACCCTAATGTGGGCAGCACTTAAACATCCATTGGATATTTTGATCAATCGGACATTGAATCATAGCAGCGATCGAGTTATTACCCTGTTTTGCGGCAGCACTTCGTGAATCGTGTGTGTTATGGGACTGTTTCTGCTATAACTTAGTGTACGTAACGAGATTTTACGTCGTTTTAATTCCAGAAATCAAGTCCCAAGGCCTTCTATATATAGCCAGATTTTGACCCCCCTCGCGTGACGTGAGGGGTCCCCCTAGGGGCTTCGCGTGATGCGAAGGCCACCTATTCACCATAGGGTAGCCACGTCCTTGACTAGCCTTGCTGACTTGACAGTTTCGAAAATTTCGAATTTGACAGATAGTTATTTAGATAATCGTAACTAGGTTTTTACCCCCCCCCCCCCTGAGTTTTAGGGGCCCTAATCCTGATTCTGATTATTCTGAAAATTTTAGGGTTTGTGCAGAATCACTTGGGTGTCTCAATTAAGGTTTCCTATTGAACTAAATATAATAATAATTATGACTTTTGATGAGAGTTGTTACATGAATCTTGCTAACAATGTCGGGTATGACCTTGGCCATTTGCTTGGCCATGAATTTCATGCAATCCCTTTGTGACATGGAGTTGGATTTGGCGTTGGAGGTCGAACCCTTCTTTGACTTGGTTTTCTTGGAAGCACCGTCGGATGACATCTAAGGAATCGAAAGAGAAGGAAAGGATGAGACTTTATCATAAATTTGTAATAAGTTTGCAAGTTTTAAACATGTAAGCATGATGTAACACATATGGTTCACATAGTTAGCATGATTTCAACAAGTATTCAACAAGTATAAACACGTGTGAATGCGTAAAAAGAGTATAAATTTAGTTTGTTCACGAGAATTATTATTGTTTTTTATTGCGCGAGACGTGCAGATTGTGTAACGGTTTCAAAATGGACGAGGTAACAAGTATAAAATCACATATAAATTGAATCACATAAAAGAGAGGCTCATAAAACATACGATTGTTTCGGGTTTAGAAACGTCGACTATTCCAAAGTGAATCGAAAGTCCTTTCAAATTAGAGAAACGTGTTTTGGCCTATAGGTAAGATACT
Organism: Helianthus tuberosus; assembly: GCA_030545235.1. Lineage (NCBI taxonomy): Eukaryota > Viridiplantae > Streptophyta > Magnoliopsida > Asterales > Asteraceae > Helianthus > Helianthus tuberosus. Next base: position 61,255,782 of record CM060389.1, read on the forward strand.
CTCGTCAAGAAGTGATTAACGGTATCTTACCCTTCCAGTTACTACACGTCTTTACTCGATTGAAACAATCGAAACTTTGCCGAGATCGAAAATCGAGGAATGGGACTCAATCGACAAGGTGCGGGTTTCACCCCTAACTTGACGATTTCGTACCCTAATGTGGTTGGTACTCGTCGGGTCAAAATATAATTTCGACACTATGACGAGGGTCCACTAGAGTCTGAATTGGAAATTTACCATTTAGATGTGGATTTCACTCCTAGCTAAATGGCGAAATTTCGTGCAAAATAAGAATAAGCGGAATGAGAGTCGTTCACCAAATTGTGGGTTTCACGCCTATTTTGGTAAACTCGTCTCTTTTGTATAAAGAGTGTCTTCAAGTCTTCAAGTGTATTGTGTAAAATGTCTTAGGAAAGACATTATGTATATATTGGGATTGAACCCTACCAGAGGAACAGATGATGTAATGTCACGGCCCCCGACCCGGTTTGACCCGTTTCAGGAGCCGCGGAACAGAAAATCCCGTGGTATTTATTTAATTGAGTTTAACAGCGGAAGTTTATCATCAGGATCTTTTTAAAGCTAAAATTTTCCCGATTATTTTATTTCACAATCTCGGGATAAAACCCCGGTAATTTACAATCATATGATTTCACGGAGAAATCTTTAGATTACAAAACATGATTTCTTTATTTTATAATGAGCCACTTTCTTAAGCTTTGAAGTGCGTCACGACACTTTTCCTGAATCACAACAGATCACCTGAAACATGTTTGAAAAAGGTTTTGTCAGCGGGAAATACTGGTGAATCATTCTATTTACTAAAACGACATGTTTGTTATAATTTACAGTATTAAGGGAGATTACAATGTTTCAGATGTCAACCAACTACCCACAGTATTTGTCACTCGACCGGATCTGTGACTATGGTCATATCACCATTGGCTACCCGTTTGTCCAATGGCAAAGATTATCAAGTAATGTATACAAAACCCCACATACCGGCTGTAATTTGGTGACTACATAAACTTAATTCCTGTAATTATAACTTTGAAAATAAACATGCTTTTGAAATTTAATTTGATAAAAAGAGAATGACTTACATTGCAGATTTAATACGGACAGAGTCTAGTCTACTGATTAGCCTTGTTAACCTATTTTAAATAACAATGCACACAAAACTAGGTTAGTAACTAATACAGCATTTACCCCCCCCCCCCTGAGTTTTAGGGGCCCTGATCCTGATTCTGATTGTCCTGAAAATTTCAGGGTTTGTGCAGAATCACTTGGGTGTTTAAATTAGGGTTTCCTATTGAACTAAATATAATAATAAATAATAGTTTTGGTGAGAGTTGTTACATTCTCCCCACCTTAATAAAAATCTCGTCCTCAAGATTTACTGGAATAAGTGAGGATACTTTCGCTTCATTTCTGATTCCAGCTCCCAAGTGTATTCAACTCCTCTCTTTGAATCCCACTTGACTTTGACTAGAACTAGTCGCTTGTGCTTGAGAAATTTGATCTTTCGATCCTCGACTTGAAGAGGTTTTTCAACAAATTTCAATTTCTCATTTACTTTTATATCTTGGAGAGGTACTACTAAAGATTCGTTTGATAGGCATGTCTTGAGATTGGATACATGAAATACGTCATGTACTCCAGCTAACTCCTCTGGTAGTTGTAATCGATAAGCAACTGGTCCTATACGTTAGATTACTGGAAATGGTCCTACGTATCTTGGACTTAACTTTCCTTTCTTACCGAATCGGACTACTCCTTTCCAAGGAGAAACTTTCAATAGTACTTTATCTCCAACTTGGAACTCCAATGGCTTCCTTCTATCGTCTGCATAACTCTTTTGACGATCTCGAGCCGTCTTCAGTCTTTCCTTGATTTGTGTAATCTTATCGGTTGTTTCTTGTACTATTTCAGGACCTGACAATTGACTTTCTCCTATTTCTGCCCAACAAACTGGAGTTCTGCACTTTCTTCCATACAGTGCTTCAAATGGGGCAGTTTCAATGCTTGAATGATAACTATTGTTATAGGAGAATTCAATTAAAGGTAAATGGTCATCCCAATTTCCACCAAAATCTATCACACATGCTCTGAGCATGTCTTCCAGAGTTTGGATCGTCCTTTCACTTTGCCCGTCTGTTTGGGGATGATATGCAGTGCTTAAGTTTAGTCGAGATCCCATTGCTTTCTGGAAACTTGTCCAAAAATAAGAAGTGAACCGACTATCCCTATCTGATACAATGGAGAGTGGAACTCCATGTAAGGATACTACTTCGTCTACGTACAATTTGGCTAACCTTTCCATACTAAAGGTTTCCTTCATGGGTAGAAAATGAGCTGTTTTGGATAATCGATCGACAATTACCCAAATCGCATCATTACCTTTTATGGTTTTGGGCAACTTAGTAACAAAATCCATTGTTATGAGTTCCCATTTCCATACTGGCATTTCTAATTGTTGTAGTAGACCTGAAGGTTTCTGATGTTCTGCCTTAACTTGTGAACAAGTAAGACACTTAGAAACATATCTAGCTATATCCTTCTTCATGCCTATCCACCAGAAATTATTTCTTAAATCTTGGTACATCTTATTGTTTCCAGGGTGTATGGTATACTTTGATTTATGAGCTTCCTCTAAGATCTTATTTCTTAATTCTCCCTGCTTCGGTACCCAAATCCTTTTCTTATGGAATCTCCAAATTCCATCATCTCCCTGTTCTAATTCTTTTATTCGTCCTTTCATTCCTTCAGCAGCATCCTCTATTGCTGTTTCTTGAAAATGCTTCAGTTGTTCCATTAAATCTAATTGTAGATTTAATCTGAGAGTACGAACCCGTCGTTGTTTCTCATGGTACTTACGACTTAAAGCATCTGCAACTACATTTGCTTTTCCTTCGTGATATTGAATATCACAGTCGTAATCACTTAGGATTTCCATCCATCTCCTTTGCCTCATGTTTAACTCTTTTTGCCCAAAAATATATTTTAAACTTTTGTGGTCTGTATAGACAGTAAATTTACTTCCGTAAAGATAATGTCTCCAAATCTTAAGGGTAAAAATTATGGAGCCTAACTCTAAGTCATGAGTTGTATTATTTTCTTCGTGCTTTTTCAACTGTCTTGAAGCATACACAATTACCTTCTTGCGTTGCATTAGCACACATCCAAATCCTAGTTTTGAAGCATCACAATATATTTCAAAATCTTCAGTCCCTTCTGGTAATGCTAAGATTGGGGCATTTGTTAACTTTTGCTTTAGAATTCTAAAAGCTTCTTCTTGCTTAGGTCCCCATTCAAACTTAATTGATTTACAGGTTAGCTTAGTTAATGGTATAGCTATCTTGGAAAAATCCTTAATAAACCGTCTATAGTATCCAGCTAAACCTATAAAACTTCTAATTTCCATTGCGGTTTGCGGAACCCTCCAATTGGTAATTGCCTCTATCTTAGCAGGATCTACATGAATACCTTCATGATTCACCATGTGTCCTAGGAATTGCACCTCTTGTAGCCAAAATTCACAGTTTGAGAATTTGGCATAAAGCTTTTCTTTTCTTAACAAAATTCACAAATTCTATTCATCATGTCCATAAATGCAGCAGGTGCATTTGTTAACCCAAAGGGCATGACTGTAAACTCGTAATGACCATACCTAGTCCTGAAAGCAGTTTTAGGTATGTCTTCTTCTTGTACTTTCAATTGATGATATCCAGAGCGCAAATCGATCTTAGAAAAATATCTAGCTCCTTGAAGTTGATCCAAAATATCATCAATCCTAGGTAATGGGTATCGATTCTTAATTGTAACCTTATTCAATTCTCTATAATCAATACACATTCTCATCGAACCATCCTTCTTCTTTACGAACAACACTAGTGCTCCCCATGGGGATGAACTAGGTTGTATAAAACCTTTACTTAGTAATTCATCTAATTGCTTTTTCAGTTCTAACATTTCAGTAGGAGCTAACCAATAAGGTGCTTTGGCTATCGGTGTAGTTCCAGGAATTAGATGAATCCTAAATTCTACTTCCCTATCTGGTGGTAATCCTGGTAACTCTTCTGGGAATACCTCTGGGTATTCTGAGACTACAGGAATCTCCTTAAGTTCTTTACCCTTAGTATTAATGATTACTGAAATCATATATACTATTCCTTGTTTTCGTTCATAACTAGCAACTTTCATTACTGATATGAACTTCATGGGTTTACGCGGTTTATCTCCTGTAATCATGATTACTTCTCCAGTAGGTGCCTGAATTTCTATAGAGTTCTGGTCACAAAGGATTCGAGCATGGTTGGCTACTAACCAATCCATTCCTAACACAACATCGAATTCAGCTAATTTCATAGGTAATAAGTTTGCAGAAAAGTTATGACCTGAAAGTTCTATTTCAACTTTTTGCAAAACCTGATTTATTTTAACTGAATTCCCATCTGCGGTTTCGACTGTAAAAATCTGCCTAATGTTGGTTAAGGGTAACTTAAGAGCTTGGCAGAATAAAGTATTTATAAAACTTTGGTTTGCACCAGAGTCAAATAATACTTTTGCGTAAATGTTGTGAACTAAGAACGTACCAGCTATCACATCTGGAATGAGTTATGCTTCCTGAGTGGTCAGCTGGAATGCTCTAACATTTTTCTTGGTAGCTCCGTCGGCCGGCTTGGGTTTGTTGTCTGCTGGTTTGATCAATTTAGACATTCTGTTTTGAAATGCCCTTTTTCTCCACAGTTATAGCAGATCTTTGTTTTCCTTCTGCAGTCTTCTTCATGATGTCCTATGGTTTTGCAAAAGTTGCAGGTCACATTACATCTTCCATAATGTTTATTTTTGCAATTTCTGCAGAAAGGTGGATTTGAGGATTGCCCTGTTCCTCTTCTCTTGAAGTTGCTATTATTACCCACCCGAAATCCTTGGGTAATTTTCTGAGCCAGTTCCTTTTTCCTGTTTTCATCTCTTGTGCATACCAGTTCATCAGTTAGGGTGTTAGTTAATTCCACCGCATCGTCAATAGTACGAGGTCTCGTAGCTTTAACGATGTTACGGATTTCGCTAATTAGTCCCCAAATATAGCGAGAAATGAGTACCGGTTCTGGCGAAGCCAGTGTTGGTACCACTCTAGCTTATTCGAAGAATGTCGAAGTATAACCGCGACAATCTACACCCAGCATTCGATGATTTAAAAATTTATTTGCCATTTGATCTTTTTCATACTCAGGACATAATTTTCTTTCTACAAGATTCTTAAATTCTTCCCATTTCATGGCATATGCCTGGATCCTTCTTTTCGCTTGTAACACTGTGTTCCACCATTCTAGCGCCCCTTCTTTAAAAAGATTTGACGCATACATAACTTGATCTTCCTCAGCACATTTACTTATAGTGATGACTGCCTCAGTTTTCTCTAACCAACGCAGTGCTGCAATAGCCCCTTCATTACCTGCAAACTCAGTTGGTTTACATGCAAGGAATTCTTTGTAAGTGCAACCAGGTGTTGCAGCTTTCATTTTCTTGAAAATTGGGGCTTGCAGATCACTATTGTTATTAACATGATTACCACCTCCGTTTATACTATTACTAAAGTTGTCGCCTTGTGTACGTTTACTAGGAATGATTGATTGAGGTTTAACAGGTTTCTGGACAGCAGCAACGATTGCTGGAGTAGCATTGGCTATTCCTTGTGCAACAATATCCTCTATATCTTGCCTATTTAACAATTGCTCTTCCTGATTTTGCTCAGATTGATTTACTTCATTTACTGGTTCATTACCAATGTTTGCCATCTGATAATTAATTTAAATAGTTAATATAGAATAAGAAACAATCCAATATAACAATTAATCGCACATAATCACGTAAACAAATATACAACCAAAATTGTAAATTTTCATTTATATATTATGCTTCCATATACAACCGTTTTATTGTTTATTTTACACATACTGATTTTACTACTGTTATTATACAAACACAGACTCATAACCCATTTCTCCCCCGTCAACTTGCATTTTTAATAACGATGTTCCCCCTCATCATATTTCCATGAGATTTGTCCTCCTATTTCTCGGATCCTATTCCCAGCATCCATCAGCTCTTCACCAAAATGGCGAAGTTCAGCCATATTTTCGTTACTCATTGGTGGATTTGGTAAAGGTTCTGGATCGAATTGAGGGCAAAACTTATAGGGACTGTTGATAAGGTTTTGAAATTGCCAATCATTAGTCCACCATTCGTCCATACCTAAAGGTTGGGTGTGGATTATTGGTTCTGGGATTGCTGGTTCCAAGTTCATTGGAATTTGGTTTTCAATAGGATGAGTAAAAACATTTTCATTGACAGGCTTAATAGTATCACAGCTTGTCAATATAAAATCTAGTTCCTCCTGAAATGTCATTTCCTGGGTTTGTTTAGAGTTTTCTCCAATTTCCATTTTGGTTTGTCTAGAACCTTTTCCAACCTCCATTTCTATTTGCTTAGAATATTCCTCAAACTGTATTCCCATTTGTCTAGAATCTTCCCCTACTTCAATCTCCAATTCCTGCTGTCTCGAACTTTCCCCGGTTTCAATTTCTTTTCCTTTTTCTAAGGGATTGTTTATTTTAGGAAGTCTCTTAGCTGGCTTTTTCCTATGTACACGCCTCCCCCATACGAATCTCTTTCTTTTCTTAGGTTTTGGCTTTTCCAGAGGTGGAGCGTTGAATTCTATATGTTGTTCCAATTCAGCAAAATATCCAGTAAACTCTTTAGAAACTTCTATGTTTACAGGGTAAAGGTTGAGATTCTCTAGGGCTCCAGATAACTCATTCATGCTGTTTAGCATATATGTAAAAATAATAAATTAAAATTTTATAACAAATTTTACAGATAAACCTCAAATATTATTACATATCCTGTGACTAATTTAATACAAAGGAAAAATTAACAATTTAAACATACTAAGTTTTATTGTAATTTTTATTTATTTACTAGATGATATTTCTAGCTTGTAAGTTGCTAATATGAAATCATGGTATTCTAAAGATTAGCATTTACTGCTACAGTGGCTAGCATATAAAGATCCGCCCATTTTTCATCTAACTGTCTTCCCATGGTGATTTACTGATTAATTCATGGATTTCCTTTTTAACTTTCTTTTCTCGGGATTTCTTTAATTTTTCCTGACTTTTTCTAATAATCAAACTTCTTTTATCAGGAGAAAGTGGTTACTCATATTGGGCTTTTCGAACAAATATTCCTTCTTCAGGAGTTTGGGATGAACTTCCCTTTTCATTTGATGATCTATCTAATTTAAGATAGATGTTTGAAAGCTTTTGCTTACCCATACTGTAACTAACAAATAGTCAATTAATAGAACACATAATCACATAATAGTAATCAGGAAAAATTAAGTATTTCTAAATACTTAATTAGCTTAAGTCAGTGGCTCTGATACCACCTTTTTCTGTCACGGCCCCCGACCCGGTTTGACCCGTTTCAGGAGCCGCGGAACAGAAAATCCCGAGGTATTTATTTAATTGAGTTTAACAGCGGAAGTTTATCATCAGGATCTTTTTAAAACTAAAATTTTCCCGATTATTTTATTTCACAATCTCGGGATAAAACCCCGGTAATTTACAATCATATGATTTCATGGAGAAATCTTTAGATTACAAAACATGATTTCTTTATTTTATAATGAGCCACTTTCTTAAGCTTTGAAGTGCGTCACGGCACTTTTCCCGAATCACAACAGATCACCTGAAACATGTTTGCAAAAGGTTTTGTCAGCGGGAAATACTGGTGAATCATTCTATTTACTAAAACGACCTGTTTGTTATAATTTACAGTATTAAGGGAGATTACAATGTTTCAGATGTCAACCAACTACCCACAGTATTTGTCACTAGACCGGATCTGTGACTATGGTCATATCACCATTGGCTACCCGTTTGTCCAATGGCAAAGATTATCAAGTAATGTATACAAAACCCCACATACCGGCTGTAATTTGGTGACTACATAAACTTAATCCCTGTAATTATAACTTTGAAAATAAACATGCTTTTGAAATTTAATTTGATAAAAAGAGAATGACTCACATTGCAGATTTAATACGGACAGAGTCTAGTCTACTGATTAGCCTTGTTAACCTATTTTAAATAACAATGCACACAAAACTAGGTTAGTAACTAATACAACATTTACGATAACTCACGAGATCAACCCTCACAACGAATGACAAAGTGCGATACTTAAACATCCATCGAATTAACGACGAATGACAAAGCATAACCCTAATGTGGGCAGCACTTAAACATCCATTGGATAGTTTAATCGATCGGACATTGAATCGTAGCAGCGATTTAGTTATTACCCTGTTTTGCAACAGCGATTTGTGATCGTGTGTGTTTTAGAATTGTTTCTGCTATAACTCAGTGTACGTAACGAAATTTTACGTCGTTTCAACTTCAGAATTCATGTCCCAAACCCCTCTATTTATACCCAAAATTTGACCCCCCTCGCGTGACGCGAGGGGTACCCCGTGGGGCATCGCGTGGCGCGAGGGGTCCTATCCTACCATAGGGTAGCCACATCCCTAACTAGCCTTGCTGACTTGACGGATTCTTAAAATTCGATTTTGACAGATAGTTATGTGGATAATCGTAACTAGGGTTTACCTCCCCCCCCCCCCCTGAGTTTTAGGGGCCCTGATCCTGATTCTGATTGTCCTGAAAATTTCAGGGTTTGTGCAGAATCACTTGGGTGTTTAAATTAGGGTTTCCTATTGAACTAAATATAATAATAAATAATAGTTTTGCTGAGAGTTGTTACATGTAAAGCCAAAACCAGGTCACAACAGTGGATTCTTAATAAACAGTAGTTTGCACTAGACTTTCCCCTTGAAAGTGATTTGAAACATCTGATGAACTCCAATCCACTGATTTGTATAACTACTGACTTACAACTACTGATCACACTAAAGTCTGATGAAGTACAAAGCCCTGTTGTTCAATCTACTGATATGGGTCAAGCACTGCTGGGTTACAACAAGTACTGTTGGGTTCACATCAGTGGAAGGTTTTAGCAGTTGTTTAACTTCTTTTATGTTATATATTGTAGTCGGTGGTTAGCATAAGCAGTGTCTGTATTAGATCAGTAGTTAGAGTTTGCTAGTTTGTTAAACGTCACTTTCATGGTGACGTCAGCAAAGATGCTTCAGTGGTTTGACTGTGCCTATAAATGGAACAGGAACAGTACCCTGTACTGTTTCATTTGATTGTCCGGGAGATTCCATCTCCTCCAATCCTTTCATCCTGTGCAATCAACCTTGGGGCATCTTGCTGAGGGGGAGTTTTAGTATGTAAGCAGTGCTGTAATTATTCTTGTACTTTAATCATTCAGCTCAATGAAAAACATGTGTTTACAAAAACTATTTGTCTCTTTGATTGTGTTTACAAAGTTTGTATATTATTTCCGCTGCACCTTTCATTGATTAATATCCATTCATTTGTTCAAATTATAACAAACAAACACTATCATGAGACCCTCCGATCCTAACAATTGGTATCAGAGCTTGGACAGTCAAATTCGATCTAACAATCAATTTGACAGAACAGTTCAGCTCAAAATTCATTGATGCTAAGGTTGATCGTATTTTGTTGAAAAACAGAGTAACGAGTGATCACGTTCAAAGTGGCTATTCAAAAACTCTGTAAAACAACCAGGATGTCATAAGACACACAAAACTCACGTAATGGCAAAATCATGCATAAATCACCAATAGTTCCAGATCTGAAAAATTCATCTGGTAACTTTGGTTGGATTATTTATATTACAAAATTGATTTTAAAAGTTATTATGAAGTTTGTGATGTTTCCATCATAACTGTTGCTAAGGTGTTCACCTCATGATTAACAAAGAGCTATGATCAGATAAAACATTAGTGTCTGTGTTAATACTAAAAGAGGGAAATCAAAACTTTAGCTATCAGATCTTATGTATTGAAAAACAAGTTGAGAATCCTCAAAAAGGACCAAATCAATTGTGTTAAAAATACATTAAGAAAAATCAACAGTCAAAATTATTCAGATCATATGTAATGTGAAATTTGGCATAAGCATTTGCAAAAATGACTAAATTTCTTAAAACGTTGCTGTAAAATGATTTTGGAATCAAAGTATTCCTTCCTTAGAACCCTCCAGTAAGTATTTAAAACTTATCTATGGAAAGGACAAAAAGGGAAGAAGAAAAATCACAAAACCTCTTAAGTGTGTTTATCACAAAAACTTTTGAAGTCAAAAGAAGTGAATATAAACACAAAACACTTAAGAGTTCAAAATTTGGGTTAAAAATGGTCATCAAGCAACCGTGTGCACTCACTGATTCAGGGAAATTCAGGTAACATAAGTATCACTGGTAATTAACCTTACAAGAGGACTGGACAAAATCTCTCAAAATCATCACATGGTAATAAGGTCTATAAAAGGGCTTTCAAAACTTATGTGAACATGTCTCCTCATAGTTGCAATCAACTGATAAGGAAATGGTCTCAAAGCAGAGGTGATTAAAATGTATTTCAAACCACTGACCATACTCCTAAACTTGAGAATGATGTGATAATCATATATCAAGTTTTATTTCACCAGATCTTGTTATTGCTGTTTTCAGAAAACCTTTATTGTTTTTGCAAAGGTTTTTCTTCAATAAAACGGGGTATATTATTCTTTATTTCTCTTAGAGAATGATATAATTTGTACCTTTACTTGTTTTAGATAGTAAAAGTCTCAAACTCCTGTCAGGTAGTAGAACCCTTATTTTTTTTTTTTTTGGGTGATACTTTCCTTGAAAAATAGTTCAAAAGGTAATGGTGAAATAGATAAGGTCATTTCAAACTCAAGTTGTTATCACAGATAAAATATTGATTGCTAACTGACCTTAAAATGCTTGATTACTCATGGTTTATTCAAAAGATTAAAACACAAAATGAGTGGTCAATATAAAAGGTTTTTATCATCAGGGATATCAAACCACTGTTTATAATCTTGAATGTAAATCTCTGAAAGATCTGCTGATATGTTAATCTTGACAATATGCATCTAAAATGTGTTTTGCAAAGGATGTCATTTTACAGATACTTCAAAACAGTGGGTGTACAAAACAGCTATTAGAGATATATCAACAGTTGCAGACCAATCTAGCCTCAAAATATCAATCACTGCTGATAAATGTCCATAAAAATGGATAAAAATCAAAACAACATTTTAATTTCATGATTCATGCCCATAACCACTTATATGTTTCATACATCTGTTCAGAAATTACTGTCCACTGCTGAAAGTCAACCCCTGTTCTCTTGTTTCCTTGAAAATCACTGATGTTCAAAATCAGTGTTTTCAACCACTGATATGCTATCCACTGATAGTAAAAGTCACCCACTGTGAGCCCATATGTCCTTCTAGCAACCACTGATACTTGTACCATCAGTGATTTCTTAAACAACTGTCTTCCACTATTCATCTTTTGTCAGAGGTTGGCACGTGGACAGTACATAGTGGTCAGACCTTTTGTAACCGCTGCCACGTCAGCATTTACTTTTTCTCCATAAAACCCCTTTCAAAACCCAAACAGGGTTTTACTGTCGAATTGAATTCATAAAAATTCCTTTCACAAAGCAGTTTTTCATCTCACTTCCACAAATTCCTTCACAACTTTCTTCGATCGTCTTCTCCAAAATGACTAAATCGAAGTCCTCCGCAAAATCCACTTCAAAATCATCTTCCAAAGAGGCCTCTCAAAAGGCTAAACATATCAAAATCCCACACAAACCTTCTCATAACCTTCTGGGTCTTCTCACAAAACCCGGTACCACTGATGCTTTCGACTCCATCATTGATATCATGTCTGCATCAAAGTATAAAACTTTGTTAATAGCAGATGCACCAATTTATTTGGCGACCCAAAGAGAGTTCTGAAAAAATGTAACCCTTGACAAACAAGGTGAGACTGTCATAGCCATTAACTCTTCTCTAAAGGGTAAAGTTGCCAAAATTACACCACAATCCATCTCGGAGGTCTTTCAACTCAATGATCAGCAAGGTAAAACTTCCTTTCCTAAAAACGAGTTAAAAATTGACTTTCTTGAAAGAAGGTATGCAGATACAATGATGAAGAGGGATACCTTACAAAAAGGTTTCTTCCCTCCTGCAACAAGGTTTTTATTTCATACCCTCCTAATGTGTGTTTCAAACAAAACCACTGCTTTTAATGAAATACCATTAAAGATTCAAAACCTGGGATATGCTATTCTTCAAGAAGAAAATTTTAATTATTCTCAGGAAATCTTTAATGATCTGGTTAAAAATGCTGAAACAAAGGCATTCTTACTGTTTCCAAGATTTCTAAGTTATTATTTTGAAAAGAAACTTGGTAAGAATGATTCTTCTGCAATAAAACAAGGTAAATCTTTTCAAATACACAGCTTAACTGCTGAAACTTTCTCAAGAGTGTCAACACCTTGCAAAACACAAGCAGAGGTGCCTGAGCAGAATTTAGCAGCTACCACTGCTCCTCAGGTATCTTCTGCTGAGCCCACTGCTCAAGGTGATCAAAGCAGCAAAACAACTGTTTTGAAACCTACACCTACAATCCACAAAAAGCCAAAACAAAAGAAAACTCAAAAACCCCCCAAACCTATCAAAAAGGCAACTCTGGAGGATGAGATACCAGAGCAACTGCCAGTGACAGCACAAAAGTCACAAGAAACCACTGCTGCTACTTCCTCACAGCAGTTGGTACAAATATCTCAACCTATGACTGAAACTCCTCCTGCTTCTTCTCAAAAAGAACAGGTTGTACAAATAGGGACACCACAATATGATGCTCTAGAATCACTTGCTTCCATCATCCACAGCCCAATGCCCGGGGCCAATTCTCTTTCTACACCCAACCTCACCTCCACAATTCCCCCACCAACAAAATTATTGTTGGATGCTATTGATTTGAACCAGGCACAAACCAGTCCTTCTCACTCACCTATCAATGAGAATATACTTCAACAAATGACTGGGTCTGATGTATCAATCATAGCTAACCCACCAACAAGACCTGAGGAGGTTACACCCCTTGAGTTACAAGTAACTCTTGGTGGTAATCCAAGTGAAGCAGCTACTACAAGTGTTGAACCCACTGGTTTGCATTTAGACAGTGGTTACATCCATAAGACTTCCTTGGAGGCAATTCCTTCCATAGCACCTCTGATAACCACTAGTGAGTATGTTTTGTCCACTGGTACCATCAAAAGGTTATCAAGTGTTGAGGGAAGAAGTCCCTAGTACCAAGAAAAAGGGGCAGCAGTGGATGACTATTGGAATACATTCCCTAAGTCAACCATTGTTCAAACCACTGTTAGTGGGAAATCAGATGATCCCATTAACTTGGGTGATGATTTATTGTACCAAGAATTGACGGCCAGAGTTGACAAACTAGACACATTTGTTGCAGAAATCAAAGGCATGCTGCAACAGGTGTTGAAAGATCAAAAGGTACCATCCACTGATGCATCAACTTCAACAGCTGAGCCAACATACACTCTCACTGCAAGTGAGTTGTGGAATTTATTTCAACCATTGCCCAACCATCAAAAACAACTAGCTAATCAGCAACATGAGATTCAGGTTCAAAAGATCAGGAATGTTATGGACGCAAGGTTTAAAGACACTCAAGCTGATATCAAGGCAATTAAAGCCCATATATTGAGCACCTCTGTCACTGTTCCTCCCTCTATTATAATTATAGATAACCCAAAACCAGCTGATGCCAAAAAGGGGGAGAAAGTGGAACCAGATGGCTCTAAAAAGATTGATGAAACCACTAAGATCCTTGTTGATGAAAAAGCAAAGGCAAAAAGTGATTTGGAAGCAAAGAAAAAGCAAAGTTTGAACAGGAGAAGAAAGCTTTCATGGAACTGAATGCGCAGGGTACTTCTGAGCCAAAGGATGATGAAAATCCCAAGGATGAAAAGAAGAAGCCCACTAGACAAGTGAAGCAACCCAAATCCATATCATCCAGATCCAGAAAACACACTCCCAAACTTCCTAAAAGCTCCACACATCAATCTTCCACCCAAACAGCTGTTGCAACACCTGCTGTCTCAACAACAGTTGATACTTCAGTGGTTTCAGCAGTTGTTAAACCAACAACCATCACCTCAGTTACAACAACTGCTCTCACTCAAACCACTCAAATCACTGCCCCACCAGAAACACCATCATCTCCAAAAACCATCTCACCACCATCACCTCCTGCTAAAAAGCAGAAGACATCAGATGTTACAACATCTGTTGTAATTATAACAGTGGTTGAAACACCGGTTGTCTCAACACCTGTCAGTCCAAGCACCCTCACTTCACTTTAAGCCATCTTCACTCCAATCAACAAATCACCCAAAAGCACTCCTTCACTGGAGAAAACTTACACCAGAAAAAGAAAAACAACTCAGGAAAATGATGACAAATATGATCCTATTGCTGCAAAATATCCACTGGAACTGGAAGCTGTAAAAAATGAGATGAGACAATTCTACACTGAGGATGATCCTTCAAATAGAAGATTTTCTTCTCTCATAGTATTCAGAAACCCAGAAAATATGGATGAATATCTCAAGCTCAAAGCAAGGCTGGCTAAGATAAGAGCCAAACTTGAATGTGAAGATCAAGGTGACAAAGCCATTTCTGAAAAAATGGAATTTTTGCTCACTAAAGTCAAACAGATGGAAGACTATGCAAGAGATCTGAGCAAAGAAATGTCAAATTTACCACCCAAAGAAGATCTACGAAAAGAAATGAGAAAAGAATATCTTGCATACATCATGAAAGAAAAATTCTATCCAGCTGAAGAAAAACAATTCGAAGAATGGCCTATAGTTGCATTAAAGCATGAGGCGAACAGAATTGAAAGAATCAAAAATGATCCAAGCAAGAAGAGGACAGCTCCAAACTGGAGCAAATACAAAAAGCTCATTGCTGATCTTACTTCAGAGTACAAAAGGAAGAAACAAGAGCTGGTGGATGCAAAGGTTGGACCTGCCAATGTCATAGCAAAATGGACTAGGCAATACACAGATGAGGCTTATGAGAGGCTAAAGAAAAGAAAGATAACAGATTCAAACACACCAAAGAAGCCTGATCACATAAAGCCAGAACAGCAGATCAAAACTTCTGAACCACTGCTCACATCAATAGACATCTCAGACATTGAGTTAGATCAAAGAAAGAGACAAGAACTGATTGATAAAGAGACAGCAGAAGATATAGCTGCAGCAAATGAGATCATCAACAAGGCTTTCAAACAAATGGCAGCTGAAAATCCTGAACAGATAAAAGCTCAGGATACTGCTCAACAAATCTTCACAAGGCCACAATCACCAGACTCATCAGTCAATAAACCTCTCCCAAGAAACCCATTTGGTTCAAAAATACTAAAATGGACGTCTGATCAAAAGACCCATGTATTGACTATGATCAGATCCAATGGTGAAGTGAAGTACATATCAAGGAAACAAGCACTAGGCCTTGGTGTTGAAGATCTACAAGATCTCCTTGAACTTACACTGTGCAGGGATGAGGATGACTCAAGTTCCAAGGACTTTGAAGTGGAATTTAAAAGATAAGCTAAGGAACTTCTGATGAGAAGATAAAGATCCAGAATAATGAAAGGTTTAGGCATCATCTGTTCCAGGCGGAGATTGTTGGGATTGAACCCTACCAGAGGAACAGATGATGTAAAGCCAAAACCAGGTCACAACAGTGGATTCTTAATAAACAGTAGTTTGCACTAGACTTTCCCCTTGAAAGTGATTTGAAACATCTGATGACCTCCAATCCACTGATTTGTACAACTGCTGACTTACAACTACTGATCACACTAAAATTTGATGAAGTACAAAGCCCTGCTGTTCAATCTACTGCTATGGGTCAAGCACTGCTGGGTTACAACAAGTACTGCTGGGTTCACATCAGTGGAAGGTTTTAGCAGCTGTTTAACTTCTTTTATGTTATATATTGTAGTCAGTGGTTAGCATAAGCAGTGTCTGTATTAGATCAGTAGTTAGAGTTTGTTAGTTTGTTAAACGTCACTTTCATGGTGACGTCAGCAAAGATGCTTCAGTGGTTTGACTGTGCCTATAAATGGAATAGTACCCTGTACTGTTTCATTTGATTGTCCGGGAGATTCCATCTCCTCCAATCCTTTCATCCTGTGCAATCAACCTTGGGGCATCTTGCTGAGGGGGAATTTTAGTATGTAAGCAGTGCTGTAATTATTCTTGTACTTTAATCATTCAACTCAATGAAAAGCATGTGTTTACTAAAACTATTTGTCTCTTTGATTGCGTTTACAAAGTTTGTTTATTATTTCCCTCTGCACCTTTCATTGATTAATATCCATTCATTTGTTCAAATTATAACAAACAAACACTATCATGAGACCCTCTGATCCTAACAGTATATATAAAGACCAAAAAGAAGAGAAAGAAGCAAAGTAGGAAGAATAACATTTTAAGCATGTAACAAGAATGGTCAAAATATGGTTCCTACTATAGACTAGGTCGAATCATGGCAATTCTACCTAATTCCCTATAGTTATGGCTCTGATACCAATCGGTCACACCCCAACCAATGGCGGAATCATCAGAGTGGGACTTGTTCAAGATTGCAAGAGACTTCATAACACTATTTGAGACAATATTTAATTCAACCAATTTCATTTCATAATCAAATTGTCAAAACGATACAAGGAAACTCAAATAACAACATTGTTCAAACATAACATAACAAAATTGATACACCACTTTAAACCTAAATGTCTAAGTGAGTATCTAGGCATCATTGCTAGTTCGTTTCATAGCATCATCAATCATCAACCTGTAACATGTTTAAAATACAATTCAATGCAAAAGCAAAGGCGAGTATACAAGTTTATGAATAAGTATAAGTATAAAAGTTTAAAAACGAATCCACATGGCAACTTAGTTCATACAAGATCAACCTAACATGGCATGCAATATTTCTAGTCAACCCTCTGTTTACGCAAAAATGATACAATTCAATATGACCACTAGTCTACGGGCGGTGCGTTACTCCTATAGCACTATACATGTCAAATAGAGGCTCGAGAAAGCAAATGACTAAAACATATTACATAAGTATGGTCCACGTATAAGCATCAAGTATTATAACATAGTATTCATGTATAAGGATTGTCTTCGTGCATTGCATAAAGAATAAGTTTAAGTGTGATTTAATAATGTAACATGTTACACCCCAAAAAGTGGTAAACATAAAAAGGGGGTTGCGAGTATACTCACGGTTTTGGAAGTCTTCTACTTGAATCCGCGAGTGAGTTGGTTGATTAGGAGGTTGGAACACCAAGTCCTTCTACACAAGGAAACATAGGTGTGTGAGTTTGGTCGGAAGATTTAGGGATTTAGGAAGTTAAAACACAAGAATATATGTATTCGAAAGTAATCATCTTTTAGCACCAAGTACTTGTTCTTGTTCTTGACACTATGAAACCTCAAGGGTTAATTTTTTCATGAGTAATATACTCATTAGAATCGTAACAAGTCTTATGCCTTAGATGATGTTATTCTAATATCTTGACGAATGAACACAAGTCCACCATCAAGAGTTCGAATAGTATATATATGCATAAGTATTATATGTATTATTTAGTCCATTAGTCAAGCATGAGGTAGAAGATTATTCTTCATTTAGGCACCTCTAGTATCATGGAAGTCATGTAGGAGGTAGGAAGAACAAGCTTCCATTTAGGTACCTCTTATGGTTCACCACTACACTTGATGTAACAACATACAACCAGGGTCATGAACTAATATCAATACAAGAATAAGAAATAACTATACTATGAGAAATCATCAAGTAATGTGGGGATTCTATGTTGGACAACCCAAGTTAGTCCATAATCACACCTTCATCAAGCTTGAAGCTTGAACATCACTTGTGGGTTAAAAACCCTAAACAAAACAGAATATATGTGAGGTTTGACCCCTGATTTCATATGTCTCAGCCCCGTTTTTAAGCTTAACTAACCATAGAAGTGGTTATAATCATAAGGACGTGGGTTTGAGTGAGTTAGACTCAAGTTTACACAAGTATAAACAAGGTTTGATTCAAAACAAAACGACCAGTGAAATTTGGAGCCTATTTTCTGGAGTTCCAGGGACTTATATTCTATGAAATACCCATGGAATCGAAGCTAAGGTTGATCCAAGTGTTCTGGAAAAAGAATGAGCTCAAACGGACAAGAAATGGAGAAGTTATGCTCACTTTAGTGGAGCTTGATGTTTCTGTCCGAACTTGAACTTGCAGCTACGAATTTGAGAGTTTGAGAGTGTTGTGAGAGTGTTTCCAAAGTGCAAATGGCTTGGGAGACACTTGGTACTTATAGGGAAGTGATTAGGGTTGGGTTAAATGAGTATTTAATGCCAAAAGCCCGGTTTAAACTCAAAAACAACCAAATCCCGCTTAAAATTGCGAAGGAGAAAGTGGTTGTCTGATCTGGGACCTGGGTCGCAGCCCGCGTAGCCCCAGGGCTAAGCTTACACGGCCTGTACGAAGGGGTGGGCTGAAGTTTGATTAAATTGCAATTAGGCCCCTCAACTTTGCAATCTAGGGCTTTTTAGGTGTTTTAGGGACTATTTTCGCCATAAAGGCATAGTTTAAGACAATTTCAAATATGAGGAACATAAACCAAGTATAATTAAGCGTATGATGGTCATATTTAATTATCGTTTACGATCAAAACACGTTTTATGCATAAGATTCACATATTTGCAAGTTTAGCACATAGTTTCCAAGAATTACGAATAAGCTTCAATTGTTTCACAAAATTGAATGTATGAGCATGTATAAAGTATGTATAACATGAATTGAACAAAATACGAGTTTCATTTATGATCGAAGTCTATATTTTACAACGATTACAAAGAAAGAACGATTACAAGAACACAAGACTTCCAAATATAGAAATACAAACAAGACTTTCTATTTATGGAAAGTACAAATAAGCAAGGTGTTACAGTTTAGGGTTGGGTTATGTTTTTTTAACTAATTAAAACCCATGGGTGGGCCTTTTGGTGGGCTTTTGTAACTTTTGTGGACCTTTCTGGCAAACACAAGCCCATCAAACCATTTTTACTGATTTTAATAGCACAAGTCTCTAAAAATAAAACCCACTAATTTATTTATAAAATAAATATATTTATAACGCTAGATCACACAAAAACACACATTGTTCGCAATTACGAGAAACAACTAATAAGTAGTCCATGTAATCAAATAACATATAACCCACTCAGTTATATTATTATTATTTCTATGTTTGCAATACTATATCCATGTTTCACCAACGTTCGAGGTCAGACTTGTGTGCAGTTTGGTAATTCGGTTGATTCGCTGAATTAGTGTTACGTGAGTGTTCGTGTACTAACTGACACACTTAACCAACCAATATGAAGTGAAATGCTATAATGAATGTTTTAAATCATGTTAAAGATAACGGAGATGTGTTAACGGAGTTAACCTGAAAAAAAACTCAGTTGTTACACTAACGGGAGACAAATGGGATATTTCTTGATATCTACGTCGAGCCAAGGCCCATCAGCCCATCTCCTTCGTTACTCTCTTTGGCTATAAATAGAGGACTTCACCTCCAGGTTCTAGGATCGATCTCTTACTCTCTTACTTAATACACACACTTATTATCCTCAAAACAAGTTCTTATTCTCACGACGGTGGGTGGCTACAAGGAGAACCCCCTAATCCTTCTCCTTGTAACGAGCTTCACGGTGTTATGTTGTTTTGCAGGATCAAGCAGTCATTAGGCGAGGAAGAAAGAAGATTAACCATTTTGAACGAGACAAATCTCACAAGTTAACCTCCGGATTAACTTAGTGTTTCTTCAGGTGTCAAAACTTAAAATGTACAAAATCGAGAGGCAAAGTGGAATTTGCCCCAAAACACAAGGAGGCAAATTGTAATTTACTCTATAACTAAATTTTAGTTATATTTCTTTTTAGAGAAAAATGCCCGGATAGTCCCTGTGGTTTTACCTTTTTTCACCTATAGTCCCTATCTTTCTAAAACTACTTGAATAGTCCCTGTGGTTTTCCGTTTTGTTCTCGGATAGTCCCTGGGTCTAACTTCAGTTACTTTTCTCTGTTAAGGAGGGTGTGAAATGACAAAAATACCCTTTCCTTAAAAGGCTAAACCATAGGGACTATCCGGGCATCTTCTTCATATTTATTTATAAAACCCCATATTATCTCTTTCTCTTCATCCCTCCTCTCTCTCTGGTACCACCACCACCGTCACCTCCACCGCCGCCATCATCACTGACCACTACCACCATCATCACAACCACCCCTGCCACCATCTCTCTGTTGTAGTCGGATATGTGACGCCCAAATCCGCCCATGTTTCAAACCGACCACCGGTTCGAGAACTTATCCCTTGAAACCAGTTAATAACCAGAACTAGTTTCAAACCAAACCGATCCTTTTCCACTTGTAAATCGGTTTCACCAAATACCAGTTTTGACAATTGTTGACCCAAACCAAACCAAACCAAAACAATTCCAACCTGAACTGGTTTGGGAAAAAAAACCGAAATGTGCACCTCTAGGTATATAGATGTTCTTATCTCCAAGATACGGTGGATCAGATATGTAAATTTTGATTTTGCTCCAAATAATTCCCATCACCATAGCCTCTCTATATGGAACAACAACAGTAGCAGCAGCATCAACATAATCATCATCATCATCATCAACTCCGTTCCCATAAAGAAGAGAATTGTTTAATCAAACAAACAAGGCTACGAAATCATGGGCTCATATACAAACTCTCTCTCTCTTTGTACAATCTGAGCTACCACCGCCCATAGCACCACCGCCATAACAGCGTTCACCACAGATCCACCATTGACCACTGTAGCAGCAACTCACCATAGCACCGTTCACCACCGACATAGCTCTGCCGTCGTTCAACAAATAGCTTCGCTCATTCAACAAAAGCCGACATTCGTTCCACAAAAGCCAATGTTCGTTCCACAGAAGCTGCCGCCACCCGTTCCAGGTAACCGAATCACCCGATCTTCGTTCTAGGGTTAGGGTTCTTACGAATTAGAGTGGTGGTTGTCGAATTCGGTGTAGGGTGTCAGGTTTGGAGTGGTGGTTGTCAGATTTGGTGTGGGGTTGTTGGATTTGGTAGGTGGTTGTTGGATTTGGAATGGTGGTGCTAGAGCGATGGTTTATGGCAGTGGTGGTTTATGGTAGTGGTGGTGCTTGGGTGGTGGTAGGCACATAAGTTCTAGATTTGGTACGGTGGTTGGGATTTGGCAGTGGTGGTGCTAGGGTGGTGATTATTGGTGGCTGCTGGTGTGAGTGGTGTTGAGGTGGGAGTGGTGGAGTGGTGATTATTGGTGGCTGCTGGTATAAATAAATATGAAGAAGATGCCCGGATAGTCCCTATGGTTTGGCTTTTTAAGGAAAGGGTATTTTTGTCATTTCACACCCTCCTTAACAGAGAAAAGTAACTGAAGTTAGACCCAGTGACTATCCGAGAACAAAACGGAAAACCACAGGGACTATTCAAGTAGTTTTAGAAAGATAGGGACTATAGGTGAAAAACGGCGAAACCACAGGGACTATCCGGGCATTTTTCTCTTCTTTTTATATTTAAGTTATTGTTTTTTAATGCTATACGCATTTTCGTCAATTTACATTCACTTAACACCAAAAACTAACATACATCCACGTTAGGGACTATCTGAGTAACAAGTTGTCAATAAACAGGAAACATACATGTAATTTTAAATAGTTGAAGACTAAAGGTGAAACTTTAGCAAACCAAAGGTACTATCTGTGTATTTTACTCTAAAAAATGAGTGTTGATCTTCATAAAAGAACATTAACATTGTTTTAAATTAATTAAAAAACCATAAAAATAATTAACGATGCTTTAGATGATAAAAGGTGGATAAGGGTTGTAATTTTCATTTTATACCCTTATACTTACTTTTTTTACATTTTAGAGTGGTAAAATGATTTTCGTAATAAAAATGGGGGAATCATTTAAATTATTTTTATATTAAACGGAATACAATGTTTTATCATTTATGTATCATAGTGATGTATTCGTGTATTTTGGACTAGGGGTGTTTAAAAAATTCGAATCTGAAATCGAATCTAAATTTTTTTTTTATTCGAATAAAGTCCAGAAAACTTGTTAAGTTACATCAAAACAGAAGGTAGACGGGCAACAAGCTGCGCCGCCAATCCTTTCTGATTCGGATGTGAATTTCAAAATTTTGGGATAATCCGATTATTCAATATCCGAAACTACTATATTTTGATAAATATATATAGTATATGAGCACCATATTTAGGATGAAATGTAATTAAAAAAATAGTAAATAATCGGTTTTAGATGCGGATTTATGAATGTTTTTTTCTTTTCAATGTTAGAAATTTGGAAAATCAAATATAGGTTTAGTTTTAATCTATGGACGATATGATTTTTTCGATTTTTTATAGATTCGGATATCCGTATTTGAAATTTCGAATATGGATTCGGATATTAATATACACTATCCGAAATTTTCGGATATCCAATATAATCCGATCTTGAATACCCCTACTTTAGATTTATTATTTTATGTACAATGATAAATTGTAAGATGATAATGTCTTGAATATTTCAATTGTTATGTTTCTCACGTTATGTTCGTGCAAAAAAAAGAAAAATCATGTGTTGAGTGTGAAATGTGGGGTAAAGATGTGTTTCTATGTCTCTAAGTTGAAACATGTTCAAGAAAGAACAGTATTTTAGTGGCATATCCAATATTGTTCATCGGTAGGGACAAAAACGGTATCATTTCAAACAGAATAAATGATTCAGAAAAAAATAATTTAATTATTTATATTTTGCCTCAGTTCTAAAAGAGTGGTAGCAGGTTCAGATGTAAACCTGCTATTCCAAACATGGTTTCGATGTTAACATGTAATTCCAAGTTTGCTAACGATTTTAACAAGAATATGTGAAACCGTCAAGCAACGTGATTCATGTAGTAACAACCAATGTTTTTAAAACCTAAAACTGGACCGGACATTGAACCGTACGCCTCAATGGTCGGACCGGAATTAAAAACAGGGCAACGTTATATTTAATTTAATAATTTATATTATATAAAACATAGTCTATATTTAGAAGAGCCCATGGTCATAACCATAAATTACAATATGGCCCAAAATAAACTTGCAAATTTCACCCTAGTCAGGATAAATGAAAAGTTTATTAATTGTACTTTGACTTTTCAACCTTTCACTAAAAAAAAGAGCTCGTCCCTTTAGAGTTTTCAATTCCTGGTTGGACAAGGAAGGTTTCTGTGAGGTGGTGGAGAAAGCGGCTGTGTCGTTTTCTGGTATGGGAGTCTATCCTGATGTTAACCTTACGCTGAAATTTAAATCCATTAGGGAAGCCATTAAAAAGTGGAGGGATGAGATGGTTCGAAAAGAGGGTAAAGAAGTGGCTATGCTTAGGCAAGAGCTCGAGAATCTGGAACTGATTCTTGAGACTAGAAGTCTGGAAGAAGAAGAGGAATGGACTAAGACCGAATGTAAGAAAGCCCTCGGGGATTTTGAACGGAACAAAGCTAAGGATCTCAAACAACGCTCCAGGATTCGGTGGGCTATCGATGGTGATGAAAATTCATCATTTTTTCATGGTATCATAAATTCTAGAAAAGCTTCTAATTCCATTTATGGGTTATCTATTAATGGAGTCTGGATCCAGAAACCGGCCCTCATTAAAAAGGAGGTTCTTAAGTTCTTTAGGAATCATTTTTCGGAAATTCAACCGGTCAGACCACGGCTGGAGTGCTCGGGCAGGAGCGGTATGTCGGTTCTTGAGAAAGACGGTCTCATTTGTCCTTTCTTGGTGAAGGAAATCAAGGAAGCAGCCTTTGGATGTGGTTCAGACCGGGCACCGGGTCCTGATGGGCTCAAAATCAAGCGGTTTTGGCACCTTTTTGAGCAAGACTTCAGCGATGTTTTGGCATATTTCTTCTCTTATGGCATTATCAACAGGGGGTGCGGTTCTTCATTTATCACTCTAATTCCAAAGACTAAAGATCCGACTAGCCTTAAAAATTATCGTCCGATTAACCTCATAGGGGTAATAAGTAAAGTGATTTCCAAGATTCTCGCGAATAGGATGAAGAAAGTGATTGGGACCGTGATATCGGATTCTCAGTCGGCGTTTGTGAAAGACAGGTACATCCTTGATGGACCTTTGATGTTAAATGAAGTTTTGTCCTGGTTAAAAGTTAGAAAAAAGAAAGCGTTCTTCTTCAAGATAGACTTCGAGAAAGCTTACGACAATGTTAACTGGAATTTTTTGATTTCGTCGCTTTCGCAAATGGGGTTTCCTGATAAATGGTGTAGTTGGGTTAAAGGCATCTTAGAATCGGCTAGGTCTTATGTCCTAGTCAATGGAGCCACCACATTCGAATTCCAATGTCAAAAAGGATTACGTCAAGGAGACCCCTTATCTCCGTTTATTTTTCTCTCGGTTATGGAGGTTCTCTCGGAGCTTATCTCTAAGGCTTGCATTTTGGGTTTGTTTAAAGGTGTCAAACTGCCGAACGAAGGTCCAACTCTTTCTCATTTCCTTTACGCCGATGATGCTTTAATCATTGGGGAATGGAACGCTGAGAATATTAAGACAGTGGCGAGAATTCTCAAAATTTTCAACCTTTGCTCCGGTTTGAAAATCAATATTAAGAAGTCCAACCTATACGGAGTAGGAGTTACTGAGTCGAATCTGGATAGCATGGCTGATTTGTTGGGATGTATCAAAGGCTCATTTCCTTTCACTTACCTCGGTATAACAGTCGGAGCTAATATGAACCGAATAAACAATTGGGGTCCGGTTATAGAGATTTTTCGGAGACGGCTAAGTAATTGGAAAGCCAAATCCTTATCTATCGGGGGTAGGGTGATGCTCATCAAAGCTGTTCTTGAGAGTCTTCCTATTTATTATCTATCGCTATTCAAGGCCCCAGCTAAGGTTTTGGATTCTTTAGAAGCTCTGATGAGGAGATTCTTATGGGGAGGCAATGATGAAGTTAAAAAGATTCACTGGGTCGCTTGGGAGAGAGTGGCCCTTCCGATCAATATGGGAGGTCTGGGGGTGTGCAAGCTTAAACATAAAAACGAATCGCTTTTGTTAAAATGGGTGTGGAGATATAAAGTGGACCCAAAAAGATTGTGGAAGTTGGTGATCGATGCCTGCCATGGTTCGAATAGAAGGTGGAAGGAATTGTCGTCGAATCAAGGTTTATCTGGGGTTTGGAACAATATTATCAAGGTACATAAGAATCTGGTTGTTAACGGTAGACATGTTGGTAACCTTATGAAAGGCGAAGTGGGTAACGGGGAAAAGATTCGCTTTTGGGTTGATTTTTGGATCGGGAGTACCCCGTTGATGCATAAATGGCTGGCTCTTTTCGCGTTGGAATCCAACAAAGGGTGTAAGGTGGCTGACAGGTTGGTGGAGTTAGAGGGGACTGTGGGATGGAACTGGCAATGGATGCATTATCCATCTTCGTCGGCGGAGATAAATGAACTGCAGGAATGCCAAAGAATGTTTCAGTCGTTTCGCAAGGATCACAGAGAAGATAGATTGAAGTGGCTTGGCGATGAGAAAGGTGTTTTCTCAGCTGCTTCGGTTAGAAAGCTCCTGCTGAAAGAGTGTTCGGTTCCGTTTGAGCAGAGTTTTAGGTGGATTAAGTGGATTCCGGCAAAGGTGAATATTTTTGTGTGGAGAACCGAGCTTGATAGAATTCCGACGAAGATGGCTCTCTTTAAACGAAACGTCCAGCTTGATGACCTTCGATGCGCGTTCTGCAGGGACTACGATGAGAGCGTCGATCACATGTTCACAGGTTGCAATAGAGTTTCGGATGTATGGCAGGCCTTGTGCAGCTGGATTAGGATCCCTTTGATGTTTACTTTCAGCTTCAAAGATGTGCTTGTTCATGCCAATAGTTACAATTTGAGGAAGGAAGTGGTTTTGATTGTTAATGGCCTTATTTGGCTCGGATGTTGGTGCATTTGGAAGGCCCGTAACGTGGTAGTCTTCTCTAACGGAAGAGGTAGAAGTGAAGATATCATCGGAGACATCAAGTCGCTTGGTTTTCTGTGGTTGAAGAATAGATCGAGATATAAGAATATAGTTTGGTTAGAATGGTGTAAATACCCTTTGTATATGGTGTAGCTTTGGTAGTTGTGGTTTCCTTGGTTTGTGTTTTTAGGGCTTCCATCCTTTTTGTGGTGGTTCCGTGTGTTTTTTAATGAAGTTCTCTTTTCAAATATATATATATATATATATATTTCTCAATAGCCGCCATTCACACATAGTTCTGAGAAAAAAAAACAAACTCTAGAGGCTTTATAAATTCGATGTTGTAAATGAAAGGCTCATGGTGTAGATCGAAGTCAGATTTGTATAAATTGAAGGTTTGTTGGTTCATCTCTTTCAAAGAGTTTCTAGATGATGATGTCCACTCAGGCTATGAAGTATGAAAACAAAGAGATCCTATTTTTTGTTTAGGTTTTACTCATTTATTAGAAAAAATATCCGGTCCGGTCCTACCTTCCACCGATTATCCGGTCGAACTCGTCGGCCACCGGCTAATTGTAGAAACGGTTTGTTGGTGTGGATCGGCCCGGCATTAGCAGCGAATCCCGGCCCGACCGGTCAGACTGGCCGGTCTGGTCCGGGTTTGAGAACACTGGTAACAACTATCCCACCAATAGCAAATCTATGGTAGGGTCCGAGGAGGGTAAGATGTGGACAGCCTTACCTCTACCCCGTAGTAAAAACTATGATACCCCTATTAATAATATGGCGTTCTAGATGTGATCGTCATAATGCAACAAATAAGGTTAATATTGTCGTAGACATTGCAACAACCGTTTCTATATCTTGTTGGTTCTATACATATGCAAGTCAAAAAAGTTATTTTTATAAACTTGTTAACTTAAAATGGTTCCATATGAATTAACACCACCCACAACCAATTTTTGTCTCGACTAGGGGTGTTCAACATCGGATAATCCGGTTTTCGGATATCCGAAATTTCGGATAGTGAAATATTGACATCCGAACCCGAATCCGAAATTTCGGATATCCGATTTTCGGATATCCGAAATTTCGGATTCGGGTTCGGATATCTAATCGGATATCCGAATATCCAATTTTTTATTTAATTTTTATTTTTTTATTATTTTTTAATTTTTGGAACCAAATTTTTCGGATAGTTTCGGATACCCGAATATAAATTTCGGATATTTTTCAGATATTTCGGATATTTTTTTCGGATATTTCGGATATTTTTCGGATACTTCGGATATTTTTCGGATATTTTTTCGGATACTTCGGATATTTTTCGGATACTTCGGATATTTTCGGATATTCGGATATCCGAAAAAAATAAAAATTAAATTTTCGGATATTTTCGGATAATCCGAATATCCGAAAATTCTCAAAATCACTATCCGAATCCGAATCCGAATTTTCGGATTATCCGATTTTCGGATATCCGAAATTTCGGATATCCGAAAATTCGGATATTTCGGATACGGGTTTTCGGATATTTCGGATTCGGTTTCGGATTCGGATTTTTTTGAACACCCCTAGTCTCGACCACTTAATCGCCGTCGGCTCGTCACCACACCATGTTGCCTCCTCCACTGCCACCGCCATCGCTAGCTATAAAAAGTATATAGTGTGTAAGGGTAAGGTTATTGTAAACGAAAGTTAAAAGTGTGAGAAATATTATAGAGATGACATGTGTCCTCAACTTAAATTAATTCAAAAGGGTAAACAAGTAATTTTGTCGTTGATTCAATTAATTCAAAACCTTCCATAACAGCCACCTTATTGATAGGAACATGATTTTTTTAAAAGTTCTCTACAAAAACACTACGAATAACACTGCAACCACCATTCAACACTTATATAACATCATTTAATAATTATATAACACCATTCAATAAGTTTATAACACCATTCAATAAGTATATAACATCATTTTAAAGATCTCTATAAAAACACTACGAATAACACTACAACCACCATTCAGCACATATATAACACCATTCAATAATTATATAATACCATT
Source organism: Helianthus tuberosus (assembly GCA_030545235.1). Classification (NCBI taxonomy): domain Eukaryota; kingdom Viridiplantae; phylum Streptophyta; class Magnoliopsida; order Asterales; family Asteraceae; genus Helianthus; species Helianthus tuberosus. The sequence goes on from CM060389.1 coordinate 61,284,041, forward strand.
CAATAAGTATATAACACCATTCAATAAGTATATCACATCATTCAATAATTATATAACACCATTCAGTAAGTATATAACACCATTCAATAAGTATATAACACTATTAAAGACACTACAAAACACTATTCAACGGTTCATAACACTGTAATAAGTACATAACACTACAAAACAAGATATAACATTACAAATGACTATAAAACACTATGAATGGTATATAACACCATATTACCATTTTATAGCTCTGTATAACACTACAGCCCCCGTCGTTCCACTGCCGGCACCACCACTGTCGCTCCGCCGCCGCCGTTGTGGAGAGGTGGCCGGCACTATCGCTACCGTTACCATTACTCTTACTCCCAAACGACGTCGGTTTAGCAAACCGGAACCCTAGGTCATCATCATCCTCATCCTCATCATCATCACCGGTAGTCTGAGAAGTCATAACTTGCGCTAACCGCTGCGCTGCAACCTTCGCAGCGACATTCTGTGTCCGCTTAATCATTGAGTAACCTGACAGTTGACCTAACCTTGACTGCAGATGCGCTGGTGACATCGCCGGAAATGATGAACATGTGCTGCTGGAACCGCCGCTCCACTGCCGTGTATATGACGGACTCTCACGGTGGTTGACAAAGACAAATCTTTACGGTGGAGAAGAAGATGATACAGAGTGAATAGAGATTTTGTAGGGTTTTTTATACGGTTTCCTTTTTCAAAATGGATATACAGACTTTATTACCCCTACATATTTCAAATCAGTCCAAAATAATAAAACACATTTTACAATTTGGTCACTATTGATCTCAACAATTAGATCAAAGATCTAATGATGTAGATTCCAAAATAAACATACTAATTCTCAAGTACTCCAATATAAACATTGACTTTCCAAATTCCCAAATTGAACATGTACTCTTAGTGGCTAGGGCAAAACCATACTTCAAGTGTCAACTTTGTGCGAAAACGCACTAGGGACTCGACTTGTGCAAAAATAAATTCATTTTTTAATATCTTTCTACGGGACATACAAAGAAATCAATGGTCTACGCTAAGATGTACAAAGGATTTAAAATCCACCAGCGAGACACACACATAATCAATGGCCGCCAATAGGACGCACAAAGAGATCAATCGTCGCAGGCGGGACGCACAAATAAATAAATGGTCACCAACAGGATACACGTGCACACATGTATACGGGTCATGTAGCTAAGTCGTACACTTATCGTACAAAGAAATTCTTCCAATGTTATTTTCGCACAAATGTCCACGTGTCACGCAGCTGAGGTGTCAACGTGGAGTGCGCTTCACACAAATTTTGACACGTGGAGTACGATTTCATACATAAAGTATTTGTTGATTTCTTAGTGAGACGGGTATGCATGTTTCAAGTGACTGCGTACTATTCTCATACTCAGTTCATACTTAAATACCCCGTCTAAGATGTTTGAGTTTCAGGTGTTTGATTTGTCTTCTGAATTCAGGTCCGTTTCATATCCAGAACTGCTTGGCTATCTCCTATTGCCATTGGTGTCGGTCTTTGTCTCTTTGATTAGCACAATACAGAATTCGTTGTACTAATTGATCCATGATTAGTGACTTGGGTTACAACTTTAATATCATCTTGTATTGGAAAATACCATTGAAAAGAGGCTTGGTACACAATGGGGATGGCCCTTTCATTCACTAGGGATGTCTTCAAAATGTAATTTTGTTTATAAATTAACCAGCTTCAATAAAAATATATTTTAACAAATAAAGAATTCGTTCAATTAAATATTCGTATCATTTCATTCAATTAAAATTAAACGAACAACTACAAACAAAAACATTATATTATTTTAAGTTTAGTGTCATTTACGTCTCTATGGTTTGTTTACTTCTGGCATTTCAGGTCAAATTTCGAAATTGCACCATTTTCCTCCCTGGCATTTTGAAAACGTGTCATTTCAGTCCCAAAAATAACCACAGTCAAAAAATTCAGTTAGCTTAAGGGTAATATTCGTTTTTTTCTAAGCAGCTGGTCACGGGTTCGATCCCGGCCAGCTGCAATTTTGACTGTGGTTACCCCTAAGCTAACTTAATTTTTTAAGTGTGTTATTTTTTTGGACTAAAATAGTACGTTTCCAAAATGTTAGTAAGGAAAACAGTGCAATTTTAAAATTTTGTCAGAAATAACAAAAAGTGAACAAACCACAAGGTCGTAAATGACACTTAACTCTATTATTTTTTATCCTTAGGGTGTAGGGTCAACTACCCAAATGAAACCAATCAATGAGTGTGTCATTTCATTTTTAACCAAATTAAACCCAAAATAGTAAAATATCCAAATCAACCACGTCAATGTCCCCAAACACCCGAAAATATTTTCTTCAGCATCCAACTTCATACTTCAGTAAACATTTCAGGTTCATGAACCAAAATTCGTTTCCCAAATACACCACCCAAACTAATCACAACAAAAAAGTACCCAAACTACCCGATATTAGTAGTGAAAGGTGTAGGATCGTTTTCAGACCCAAACGAGTCTTTCATAAGAGTTTTTCTCAATACGAAAGGCGGAAACAGACGTATCGAGGTCAAATCAGCTAGATTTACACTTTAACTGTCGATATTATTGATTTGATGACAAATTACAGCGAGATGACACTTTGGCAGCAGTTCGGTACTGAAACCGGAATCGTTACAAATGAAATCAAGACACCACTATTTATAGGCTTCTAATTTCGTTTGAAGATGACTCAAACGAAATTACATTCAAACGGAATTACTAATTTCGTTTGAATGTGTCATGGTTGTTTCAAACGGAATTATAAGATGTAATTTCGTTTGAACTTGCCTGTTGACCTATATTTGACACTTTTCTCGTATAGCGTGCCCTGATCTATCTAGATACAAACAAGACTCGATACAAGACGAAGTTGACAGACGGATGCACCAACAGACTCCCCCTCGGATGTTGACGAAGTCTTCAGTGTGTCGAGTCTTTGCATCTTCAGTCTTTATCAGTCCTCTCAAACCTTTTGACGTATCTTGACACTGTAAAGCATCCTCAATTCTTTCTCCTTTCTCTATCAGCACCAACAGATAACTTCCCCCTCTCTGGATCTATCTTCTCTTGATCAGATCTATTGATTCCTTAAGTTCATCAGTATCAGCAATCTCAGGATCAGAACCTGGCTCTTTGACATTCAGACTCCCCCTCTCAATGAGCTGGAATTGAAGTTTAGCTTCCATAGGTTCAAGATCGTGACCTGGCTCACATCCTGTTTAGAATCGAAACCTGGCTTTTTATCTGTTTATCCCAAGATCTGTAGCTGGCTCTACTTTTCCTGCACAAATCTCTACCCAAAAATAAATTTCACAAATTTAAAATTTGACAAATTTACACTCTGCTTACCACTTGTAAAATCAATTCTCAAAATGATTTAACATTTAAAACATTTCAGATAAGCACTTGTGGATAAGATATTAAAAGAATGATTTTACAATGTTAATCTCTGATGAACCAATTGAAGAAATATCGTTTTCCTTTTCAAAAACACAATCTCCCAACCCAATTGTCATCATGTTTAGCACTTGGAATTTTGAAAATTAGCTCTTCAACACCAGTTGTCGAAAATCTTTTTGAATTTTTCAAAATTATGCTAAAACACACTAAAAATCTTTTTGGATTTTTTTCAAAATTTATGCTAAAACACACTCAAATCTTTTTGGATTTTTAAAAATAAATGAAATGCAGTAAAGAAATATATACATACAATATTTTTGAGAGTTTGTGTAAGAGGATCATATCAGTTTATTGAGACAAATCACTAACACCGTTAAGCTTTAATCATTTTAAGTTTTAAACGATTCACTTAGATTGTCAGTATACTGATCCACTTAAATTTTCACACAAAGTTCAACTGTTTCGAGATACGAGATTAGTGTTTTAGAGACTTAAACTTATTCATGTGTCCCACCTCAGAATATACTCCCGTATCCAGATCCCAATATTCAGTCTTACAGGTGAGTATACCACAGATGATATCTGTAAAGGGTTAAATTGCAAGGGCCGTGAGAGCTCAGGTCAGAACTTCCGTTCAGCAGAGAGATGACGGCTTCGACTTTTGGTGTGTCCCCTTTAGAGAATCTTTTATTTCAACAGCACATGATTAGCATTTTTCAATGTTTCATCATTTTTTGTACTGAGGGCGGCGCTATATTTCAAGCAAGCAGAAAGTATTATACGGGGACTAGGCCATTGCTTCCGCAAAATCAGAAGTCCCGGGATAATACCCCAGATATCACTGAGCATAAAGATCTAGTATCTCAGAAAGAGGGACCTTTCAAACAAGATTTCGGGGGTTACCCATATATCCGAGAGATGTTCCCCACGATATAAGTAAGTTTGAAATTTAGGTTTATATCTCGTCACAATCTACTAAATGTGTAAAAACCTACTGGCATATCTTCAGTGAGACCGTTTATCACATTTTGACTTTCTAATTCTTTAGCATGCTGTGAATGTCCACTGATGTACTATCATTTCCTCTTTTTCACAACAAAACTCATTTTTGATTTTATCATGTTTTTGACTTTATCAAATTTTCAAATGTTTTTGGATTTTCTGAAAATTCTTACTCCCCCTAAAATGCAAAATCATTTAAAGAGAATTTGAAAACAAACTGTACAAGTAAAAATGACAACTGATATCAAATCACTTCAATTCGCCATCCACTTGGCATAAACAATCAGAACTCCCCTCTCAACAAACTATTTTCCCATTATGATTTCAAAACACTTAAGTTTGTTTTAATCAAATGGTTTTTCCGGAAAATAAGTTTTGTAGAATTTCATAAAACCACTTGTAGGTTAGGGGTTCATCACATTGTTTTTCAAAATACCACTTGTAAGAATGTTCCAATCAAGTTCAACCTAATGACCTTGATTAACCTTCTTATAAAATCACAACCTCTTTTTCAACCACATGGCTTACCAACCAATACCACTTGTAAGTTGAATTCTCAAGATGCCGATTCCTACTCCTCACTTACCAACCTGGGAGTTCCGGCAAGTCAAAGATTTTTACTGATCATAATAGGTTCCATCCCAGTCACAAACCTGAGATGAAACACTCTTACCTGATTTATTAATTTTCTTCTCGTAAAATTCTTTTACTCCTTTGACTTTCCCATCAACCATTTTACCAAAAATATGTTTCACTTTGGCATTAAACTTTTTCAACATCAAATTATTTCTTTTCAGAATAGAATTGATTTGAAATTTCAACCTTACCAACTTTTTGTTTAAAGTTTTCAGCCTTCAATGGTGGAAAATTGACATCATCCATTGGAGGAACTGAATTCTCATCTTTAACCTCAATTTGTGGCTCATCTGACTTTGTGGAATCAGATTCATCGCCAGAAGATAGCTCCTCTGATTTTGACAAATCAGTATCATTGATAGAACTATCATCAGAATTCTTAACAACCCACTTTTGGTTGTCAAGATTTGCATTTTTCTTGTAAAACCTCTTTGAACATTCACCAATTTCAAATTTTGAATTTTTGAAAAGTTTAGTTCTCTCAATTGGTGGTTCAAACACAACCTCTTTATCTTTCAGTTTAGAAACTCCCTGTTTAGTTTGATTTGCCTGTGAACATTTCATGGCAATATGACCAAGTTTTCCACATTTGAAACAGGTTCGAGTTTCCTTCTTCTGATCATCAGTCTGCATCTCTTCTTACTTCTTAGCAAGGAAATCTCTGTTTGACTGTTTTCTGAATAATTTTTCTTTTTCTTCTTCAAAAGATGTACCTGAAACAAATATCATTTTTGATTTAAAATCTCGAACATATTTTTCATTTTTATGATTTTCTGGTGGAATAAATCCAAGACCTTTCTTTTTGAAATTACCGTTATGGTTTGGTTTCTTTCGATAACCAGAACCAGAACTGTAACCCTTTTTCTTGTTTTCTCTTTGTTGAACTCTTGAGGTGTACTTTTTAGGTTTATCATTAAGATTTACATCTTTTATTTCAGAAATATTAATTTATGTTAGTTTGAAAACCTTTTTGATTAGTTCGGTTTTGACACCTCTTATTGGAAATTCCTCATCAGAATATAATTTGTCAGAATCATTCAAAGTATATGCAACTTTGAATGTTTCATCATTCAAATTAGATTTTGATAGAAGAAATTCTTTATTGTAGACCTGTTTCTCTCTTTTGACGGTTTGACTCGGAGTGCTGGACTCAGACTTTGACTCTGACATAGACTCTGACTTTGACTCCTCAGTTTCATCGTTATCTAACACATGATCCACTAATTTCTTCATCAATTGAGATTGTTGATCAGTGTCAGACGATGTAAACGTAACATCAATATTTTATGGCAAGTTAACTGAAGACTCCGACTCCCACTGTAAATTTGTTGCCTTTTCGACTCTTTCTGAATTTGGATTTCTCGGAGAATATCCATTTTCAAGCGGGGGTGGACACTTGTTGTAACTGAAACCTTTTTTTCTTACCAAATGTCTTCACTTTAGTACTCTTCTTTTGTTCAGAATTCTTTCTATCAGATGTCTCTTCTTCTGTGTCAATCTTTTTTTCTTCAGGGATGTCTTCCTCAAAAGCCTTCATGCCTTCCACAGTTGGATAAATCCTGTCAATGACATAAGAAGTACATGAGTAACTCTTTAACAAACGGTTTACTCTTTCTGTCTCAATCCCTTGTGTCTCCAGTTTTTGTTCAAGCACAGCACACTTCTCAATGTAACTGTTAACACTTTTCTGCTTTGTCATGAAAGCTCCTTGTAGTGTCTTCATTGCTGTTGCCTGTTCACTGCTTGTTTCATTGTACATATTCATGGCTTTGTTCAAAACATCATATGATTCTTTCAGCCTGTTCATGTTATTAATCAATTCACTGTTTTTCTTCTTTATAATCTCACATTTTTCACAAATCACCGGAATATTTTTAGCATCAGCTTCTGCATCAACTTTGAAAACTGGAAATTCTTTTACTTTCCTTTTGATCACTGGAGCTTCTTCATCATCACTGTTGACTGGTGTTTTAACCTTTTTCTTTTTAGCTTTTTCATCTTCACTATCACTTTCTGCCATCATTTTCAAATGAGCTTCCATTCTCCTTGCATAATAATCATTATCATCATCACTATCTTCTTCAATTCGAGCAACAAACGCTTTGTGATTTGAAGTTTTATTTGGATCATAATCATCCCAATTGAAATTTGCCCAGCTAAAGCCTTCTGGCAACTTTTCATCATCTTGATTGATTAGGCATGCTTTATTGTCGGCTGAAATATATTTGTCCCAGCTGAAATTTTCTTGATTAACCAAACATGCTCTCTTAGATGATTCTTCAATCTCCTTCCTGCCATGAGCAGTTTGCATCTGTTGTTGATGTGGCTGTTGAGCAACTTGATGATAAATCGATTTCCGATAGTAATCATTGTTGTTGAACGGATTTTGAGCTCCACTTGCTTCGCGATTTTTGCACTCTCTCTTGAAGTGTCCTTTTTCCCTGCAATGAAAACAAGTAACTTTAGATTTATCAAAACCTAAAGTAGAAACATTTGCATCACGGAAATCATCTCTTCCCGTAATTTGTTTGAACTTTTCAGCTCTCCTCAACACACTTGCCAAACACCATTTTATATCCATCAACTCCATCTCTTCAGCATCTATTTGATCGTAATCCTCTTTTGTCAACATTGGATTCCCGATCCTTCCTGCTACTAAACTTCCATAAGACTCCAACACAGTTCCCAACAAAGACATGTGACTTTTCGCAACTTCTTCAGAATAATCCTGATCATTCTCAAGATTCAATACAATATTGCATTGCAACTTCTTGCCATTCTTGGTTGCTGAAATGTTCGGATCAAAAGATGGATATGATGAAAAACTTGTGTTGCTGTTTGATCCTTTGGATGAACTTCCTGATGAACTCTTTGCATTGAATGCAGTCTCAACCTTTGGTGACATGTTGGCAGTTTTGTCATTCAACCCTGCTTTGTAATAAATCCCAATGTCTTGTTCACCATCAAAATCTTTCATTCTTAAGACCTTTCTCTGTTCCATCTCCTGAGCCTCAATTTTTTCAATAAACTTGCTCAATGTCAGACTGCTAAACCCTTTCTTGTTCCTTAGCATCATAAGGTATGTGCCCCAAGTCTCGTGTGGCAATGCATCAGCTAGCTTTTCAATCAACTCCTCATTATCTTTTGTGATGCTCAACCTCTTCATGTTTGCTAATAGATTGCAATATCTCTCTATGATTTGCTTTGTGCTTTCATTCTTTAAACCTCGAAATAAATCGAATTCTTTTTTCAACAGCGACTTTTTGTTCTTAACCATCTCTTGGCTTCCAACAAACTTCGATCTTAATGCTTTCCATATTGAATAAGAAGTTCCATTGTGTTGTAATAAAACCAAGATATCTTCCTTATCAGCTTGATGCAATAAACTTGTCATCATTTTCTCATCTATGTATTTCTTTTTCTCTTCGGCACTTAGATCTTTAATTGCAATAATTTCCTCATCATTATTCATTGGTCTAACATATTTCGTTTCAACACATTCCCAAGCATCTAAGTAGTTTGCTTGTACCCAATTCTCAAACCGTTCCTCCCAACCTTTATACTCCTCAATGTTCATAAGCTTTGGAGGTTTTTGCATAGTGCCCGTTTCATTTTCTAACATTGTGTTCTGTGCAAGAGTAATCGGGGTGACTGGAGTAGCAAATGCGTTGTAAAATTCCTCTTCCATGATTCGGTTTTCAAGAAATGTACAAACAGTCAGTTTCAAACGGAATTATACTTCTCAAACGAAATTACTTGTTCAAACGGAATCAACTTCAAGACAACTTCAAGCGAAATCCCTACTTCAAACGGAATAACCTAATTTCGTTTGAACAAACACCCTTTCAAACGGAATCACTAGTTGAAGCGAAATTAGCGATAACAAACGGAATCACCCAAACGGAATACCAGATTCAAACGAAATCAACCAATTTCTCAAACGGAATACCAGATTCAAACGAAATCAACCAATTTTTTCAAACGGAATACCGGTTTCAAGCGGAATTAACAGACTTATTCCGCCCACTCACACACTTACTAACTAGGGGTGCAAACGAGCCGAGCGGCTCGCGAGCCACTTGAGATCAGCTCGAGAAAAAGCTCGAAACGAGCCGAGCCTTATCGAGCCCGAGCCGAGCTTGAGCCTAAAATAAAGCTCATTTGTTTATCGAGCCCGAGCTCGAGCCTCGCATGTGAAGCTCGATAGGCTCGTCGAGCCTTATCGAGCCTTAGTGTAAACGAGCCAAGTCGAGCCGAACTTATTTAAACTTGTTTACAAGCCTACCTCGAATCTAAAAATAAGCTTATTTAGTAAACGAGCCCGAGCCCGAGCTTCACTTATCGAGCTCGCAAACCTAAAAAGTCTATTATTTATATTATTTTTATTTAATATATTAATTAAGGGTGAGGATCAAATAGGAAGTTTATTTTGGCTAGGAAGTATAGGAAGCAATAGGATTATGACAAGTGACAAATTTTAAAATAAAGAGAAAGGGTATTTTAGTCAATCCCATCCTTTCTTCTTCCTTCTTCTCTCCAGTTACTTCAAAACCCACCATCTCCAACCTTTTCTTCACTTACTATCTCAATAATCACTACATTATAGTGCGATTTTCGTCATCAATCAATGATTCAAACACCCGATCAACGTGTTCTTCAGCTTTTTTTTTTGAAGAAAACCCAGTTTAATTTCATTCAAAATCTCATTTTTCCCGTGATTTTGAAGATAATCACTCGATCTGTTCCATTCAATCGCTGATAAGTGTTTCTATCATTCAAATTTCGTCAATCGATGAAGAAATCGGCTTCGATCCATGTAAGAAATTCTTTAATTTCATTTTCACGATATGGGTTTTTGATTTAGTCATTGCGTTTTACGATCTTGACGGGGGTTCGGGGGCGGCAGCCGCTGGCGGGGTCCAAGGGGCAGAGAAAAATTAATTTTCTATAAATTTGCCTCTGGAAAACTGCATTCGTAGACAGTTTTATGCCATTGCTTTTTAGAACTGCATTCCTGGTTCAGACAATTCACAGACAACTATTGTCCTGGTTCAATGCGTTTTAGAGAGAACACTTTCTTTGGTGTTTTTATGCCATTGCGTTTTAAAACTAAAACATTTTTATGCGTTTTCTGGTCATTGCGTTTTAGAAAAACACATTTTAAGTGTTTTTAGTCATTGCGTTTTAGGTAAAACACATTTTTAGGTGTTTTCAGTCCATTGCGTTTTACAGAGAACACTTTCTTTTGTTTTTTTAGGCCATTGCATTTTAGAAATGAGACATTTTTAAGTGTTTTCTGGCCATTGAGTTTTATAAATAAGACATTTATTTGTGTTTTTGGTGCATTGCGTTTTAGGTAAAACACATTTTTATGTGTTTTCAGTCCATTGCGTTTTAGAAAACAGACATTTTAAGTGTTTTCTGACCATTGCGTTTTAGAAATAAGACATGTGTTTGTGTTTTTGTTGCATTGCGTTTTAGGTAAAACACATTTTTATGTGTTTTCAGTCCATTGCGTTTTAGAAACTACACTTTCTTTTGAGTTTTTAGGCTATTGCGTTTTAGAAATAATACATTTCTTTGTGTTTTCTGGCAATTGCGTTTTACAAATAAGACATTTCTTTGTGTTTTTTGGTGCATTGCGTTTTAGAAAAATGTCATTTTTTAGGTTTTTTTTCCATTGCGTTTTACGCAACTGGGTTTTTTTCCATTTCGTTTTACGCAACTGGGTTTTCAAATTTTTTTTTCGAAAATATAGCAATAGTATACTCGTTTTAAAGATAAAAAAACGCTCGTTTTTTTGGTGCAATTTTTATAAAAAAATAATGTCGTATGAAAGAGTTATTAACGTTTAAAAAATGAGGGTGGGGGAATTAGAGGAGAGAGAAACTATTGCCTTGGATTGACTAGAATGCCTCTAAACAAACTCACGCGTCTCTTTTCTTCCCTTTAATTTCCATCATTTAATCTTAGCCCTTGATTAAATAAATGGATGGTCAAGATCACTTCCTAGCCTTCTTAGCAAAATAAATTTCCTATTTTATCTCCACCCTATTAATTAATAGATAATAAACGAGCCGAGCTCGAGCTTGAGAAAATACCAACGAGCCGAGCTCGAGCTTTAAAAACAAAGCTCGAATCGAGCCAAGCTCTCATAAGTTAATAGAGCTCGAGCTCGGCTCGTTTGCACCCCTAGATTACTAACCCTAGTTATACACATAACACTACTTGTTAAGCTTGATAGGCAAATAAACCAATACCTTGCACCTTTTACTTGTACCTTCTGCATCGCTAGTTGTACGCAGTCCAGAGTTTCGCATCAAACGTCGTCGTGCATCTTAAAAACTTGACTTTACCCTTTTGCTTGCTGCAAACAAATCTGAATCGAAGCCTACGAACAATAAACAAACCCTCTCTAAAAACATGGTAAATCAATTAATTAATTCATCATCAAAATCCAAATTTACGTTTCATTTTGATGTAACAAACACCTGGTATTTTGATCTGTGTACAGTCGGCGTTGTTCAATTTTCACTCGTTTCTAACGGTGGTGCTGTTAGTTATCTGCACATGCACTTTCCTCAAGATGCAGTTTCCGGCGATCCTTGAACAGAAAACAGGGTTAGATCTTCTTTTACTCGTTATCGTTAAAACCCTAGTTATGTTACTGTTTATGTCATTAAGTTAGTTGAAACCCTAGAGGCCTAAATTAGTTATTGTTGGAGATGGTAAGTAAATTTGACATTACTGTTAGGAAACAATAAAAGCAACCGAACCACCTAAAATCTCTCGTATTCTTTACTGCTTTTCTGTGTTATGTACTGAGACCATTGCAATGCAAGGTATTAGATTTCTCCCACATCGGTTGCAGTGGCGGATCTTGAAAATCGTTTTAGGGGCAACATTTTAAAAAAAGGGTAACGAAATCTAAAAAAGCGTAATTTTTTTTTTCGAAATTTACACTACTGCATACTGCAGGAGCGTCAAGGGGGTAGCGGGGGCTACCCCTATTATAAAGCTAGTTCCGTCCCTGATCGGTTGTATGGACAACTGATGTGGGGTTTATATACCAAAGGGGCTTTCTCATCCACCAGACTAGTCTTTTGGGTTGAGTTCTCTTGTTTGGTATGTAACATTTTGTTTGTGTGATCCTAACAATTAGATAGAGCTTGACGGTGTGGCAAAAGAGAATGAGCGATTGACGAAGTAGGCGTTTAGAGTGTGTGACTGCCAATGGGAACGGCAAAGCCTTTAGGAACACCTAGGTTTGGAGTTCTTGGGTTCATGTCCCACAGACGACAGGATTAAAGAAATCTGTCTTACTATCAAAGTGTTATTATGGGAGAAAGGATCGTTTGAATGCGATTAGACATAAGAAGGGCCAATAAATTGATTGATACTTCATACTTGCTAGCTTTGTGAATTGAGTTGGTGAAGAATGTTAGAACTGGAACTGATGAAATCACATGAACTCAAACAGAGGAACACAAGAAATCACATCCGGTCGCCAGTGTGACCTACGTCCACGGGCTGCAACTACTGCTTTCTATTTAGGTGGTCCAGAAGTTACAAAGGCCCTACACTTCTATATATTAGATAGAAAGCTGAGGCGCTAGCCGCTAGGCAAGAGGTTCATGTATATTGGGGCCGTGGGGCGTTGTTCCCTTGCTCTAAGTACAACTAAATAAGTTTTATGTACCACGTTACAACCAAAAGCTGCATCTCATCTCTTTTACATATCGGCCAATTAATCAAGCTAACCTCTTCATCCTTTTGGTCATTTTTACACATCAGCCTCCTCCAACCCTATATTTGACCAAGTTTGACCCATGTGGCCCTGAGGCATTTTTCTGATTGCGCTTTTTAAAAGCAAGATTGAAGGTTTCCAATGGAAGATGCAGGCTATGACATTCATTGTAGATTTGTTCTTGAGGCCTTTGTGGGGTTGTAAATTGTAATGTTAGTTTTCGGAACTTAGTGATTTAGATTTCTGAATTACACCGTTGACTGCAGTTTTCTGGGCTAAAATTGACTAGAAGTCAGGGTGATTATAGATTAGAGAGGTTGTACACGATGTCCATAAAGCCACCAATGCACCATTCACTTATAAAGCTCGGGTAAAATCACTTAATCGAACCTTGCATGGAGGAAATTCATACTTTGTGTATTTTGATGATATATTGATACATAGCCCTACATGGACTGAACAGCCTTCAACTATCTGTAACGATTTTTTGAAAATGTTTTAGTTTACTTCAGATTGCATCATTGTGCTAAATTCTCTTAAACTTATAACAATGTACGAGATTTTTGTTCAGATTGCATCATTGTGCTATTGGGGTTTAGTAAGGTTTTTGATGAGAATTTTTTTTTATAAGGAAATTATCTTGAATTTTTGTAGTTTTTATATGTTCTCTACTCTCGAGATATTTTTGTAGGCGCAGTTAGGTTGTGTAAAAGGGGGAGACAATTTTTTATAGTTTTGGCCAAGTAAACAAAATATGGACATATATTCACATTTTTTCCTAGTGCTTGAACACAATTATATCTGTTACACCATTGCCTTACAATATTTTTTTTTAAATATATCTGGTGCTAGAGAACAGTTTTTTACTCATCTCAACCATTGTTGAATTTTTGTTGTAATGGCAAACATAAGTATGAAAAATGACTGGTGGCTCAAAAGACTTTGTTACAAGAGTGGCCAGTTTTGACTCATTGTTTAACTATAATATGAGTACACCCAAGGTGACCCGTTGTATAATTTGAGTTGAACCATATGCAATTCTTTTTCCCAAATCAACCAATTTTATAAAGAATGCGCCATGATTATGTGATAAATGCAATAACAACACCATACCGGGTAAAATGCCACCAATAACAAAGCTATTGGCATGGTTTAAAAAACAGTTGAGGCGAGGCGGTAAGAAAACGCGTCCTCATTGGGTTATGTTTGTACATACGCCTCTTAAGGGTCGAGGCGGTAAGAAACGTGCGCCCCAGGGGCGCCTCATGGGGTTATGTGTATTTTTGATGTTTTAGACTTTCTGTATCAATTATTCTAGAGTAAACTTCCGTTTTGCTCCCTGTGGTTTGGTCACTTTAACGGTTTTGCCCCAAACCTTTAAAAATAGCCATTTTACTCCCTGATGTTACGTCTTTTTCTCTAATTTGCTCCACGGGTCTAACTCCATCCAAAGTCTCTGTTAATTTGAAGGGTATTTTGGTAATATTATATATATACTAGGTTTTTTTATATTTTTTTATTAAAAAAAACCTATTAATCTCTCTCTTTCTCATCTCACCCTCATCTCCTCTCTGCTAACTTCGCCGGAACCCTAACACCACCGCCGTCACCCGACAGCTACAGCAAACCACCACTCCACCGCCCTATGTTAACCTAAAACGCCGCCACAAACCTCTGTCCCAACCCCCCCCCCCCCCCCCCCCCCCCCCTCCCAAATCGTTGCCCAAAACCTCCGTCCCGAAACCCCCAAATCACAACCCCAAAACTCTGTCCTGAAACCCCCAAATCGTCTCGCTCTCTCGGCCATGAAGGCCCGTTGCCCCGTTATATGATGATGAAGACGAATGGGATTTGCCTGAAGACGCGTTGGTTTATCGCGGTGCGAAGAAACCGAAGAGTAATCTGGTTGTTCCTCATGAACAACCTGAGCTTCCGGAGTATCCATTTTTTTGAATCTGAACAAGTGAAATTAATGGTCTCTTATATCCGGACTGATGGAGTTGATTTGGTTTGTTCGTCGTTGACATCTCTATTGTTCTTCTAGTGAAGGGCTGCAGAGATAAAGAGAGGAGACTGTGGTGGTGAGAAAGGTAGTGGTGATCAGATGTGGCTTGTTCTGGGGGTTGTATGAGGTGCCTCTGTGGTGTGTGAGTGACCGAGTGTGCTCAGGTTAGTGGTGGAAATTGGGTGGGGTGGTGGTTGATGGCTGGTGGAGAAGAGATGATGGCTGGTGGTAGGTTGTGAAGAAGAAAGAGAAAGAGAGCATATGCAGGGAGAGGGAGAGAAGAGAGAGGAAAGACATTGTGTGTGGATGTTTTTTTATATAAATATAATATATTTATATATAGAATTACTAAATTATCCTTACTCTTATATATAAATTACCAAAATACCCTCCAATGTAACAAACATTTCTAATGGAGTTAGACCCGTGGAGCAAATTAGAGAAAAAGACGTAACATCAAGGAGTAAAATGGCTAGTTTTAAAGGTTTGGGGCAAAACCGTTAAAGGGACCAAACCACAGGGAGCAAAACGGAAGTTTACTTATTATTCTATTATTGATGTTTTAGACTTTCTATGTCAATTATTTTATTTTTTTATAAGATGAATAATTTTTATATATTTGTTGTTATTCCACCTCGAAGCTCGATTCCTTTCTTTTCAACCTTGGCTATCGGTAGGAGGGGGTGGGGGGAGGGGATGTAAGGCAAACCATATCTCTATCCCAGAGAGGTTGTTTCGAGGGAGACCCCCAACTCCAAAGTATTAAAGTATGTAATTGGGAATTTTGATTGATGTGCCTATTTATTTTTAACCCTAAAGGGGGTGTCGCTATGGTAACCTACGCGCTTGAGTCTCCTTAGAAGAGGTCTTAAGTTCGAATTCACTTCCATTGGTTTTTTGCGTTTAACTCTCTTGAAAGCCACCAGCGCAACGCAAAATGCGCTCTACTTGGTCCCGTGAGTTAACAGTTGCACAACTACTAGGTTTTCATAGTTAGTATGTACAGTTTTGAAATCAGTGCCAAACATTATATGTTAGTTGCATTTCTTTATTCAAGTTTCTCATTTATATGTTTTTGCACATATATATTGGTCGAATTTGCCCTAATGCTAATCAAGTAACTTTACCATTATTTTGCAGATTTCGGGGTTTCTTCTGGAAGGCTGCAAGAATAGGTAAATTTCTAACCACCATATATATATCGGCGTCATGCTCTCTATGTATTATCATTCTGTTTATGAGCACAAACTAATCAGTACTCAATTTAACAATCTATCTTAAAGTGCTCATTTTGACAATCTAACTCAAAACAACCAAATCTATCTGGGGACAATTCTAAGCCATATGGGCTCTATTCTTTTTTGGCTATATAGGTTTTGTGGGTTTCATTAATGTTGTCTTATAGGAAAACTGAGCTGTGATATGGGTCCCCATTTAGTTTGTATGATTGAAACATTTAACATGATCCATTGCAATACTACTTGCCACAATAAGGTTCCATAGAAAGTATGAATCTATCTGTAATGCATATTGTATACGTGTCGTCTCATGTCTCAATTGCAATAACACTTGAAACAGGTGAACGGTTGAGCCCGTGGGTGGCATTTGGGTGCTTCACGATGGGCGTGTCGATAATATTTTTCTGAGTAACATTTCACTTATGTTGGTAATTGATTCCTGTAACTTTGTTTAAATTCCCTTGTAATCGTAAAGATTTATTTGTTTTTGCTTCTTGAATACAACTATACTGATCTAGATCAACCCAAACATGGATGATATTGATATACACTAGTTTTAAGGAAAGAGATATGATAACCGTATAAACACATATACATAATATTTTGACCGTGATATCTAGTCAGCACCATAGTTATTAAAGGCGTTAGGCGCCCTCAAGGCGCATACGTCTCGCCTGTGGCCTAGGCGCAAGGCGCAAAAAAAAAAAAAAAAAAAAACGCGAGCCTGAGAAAAAAAAACTTAGAATATTTTTATATAATAGAAAGTTATACTATTCTTCAAATAAAGTAAAACTAAAGCTATTATATAACATTTTATATCATCTATTTAGTACCAAAAGTTACAAATGCTTTTTTATAAGTGTAGAAAAATAGTTTTCGTTAGCAGGAATCTTGCCAGAATTTAAAGAATTTGGCCGGAAACTCTCCAGAATCTAGGAATCTCATTGGAATATGCGCATGAACCATCATCTGGAGAATTAAAGCGCAATTGCCTTGACTTAAGGCGCAATTGCCTTGCCTTGCTAGGAAATTGGGCCTAGGCGCAAGAGGCGATGACTTTTAACAATTATGGTCAGCACTACGTGTAGGTGTTTATGCGGTTCTCTACTTAAATTTATGTTCGCCAATTGCCCGATCCACCAGACAACAGTCCAGTTCACCTAACAAACCCGGCCCAATCAGTTGATTATCAGCCCGAACCGCAATGGGTCAGTTTGGTTCAAGTGGCTAAAGCCCAGCTAAGGGCCCAACTTCCATTCACATGCCCACGTTCAGCACATCTGTCTTTGTTTTGAAGCATGCAAGTTTTTTATTATTTTATTTCTTATTTGGTTTATTTTATTTGAAGTTTTCAAAAGCAGTATTTTATTTTTCCCTAAATGTAGCATCGTGGGTGGTTATCATTTTACCACTATTACACTGCAACTTTGAATGGAATGAATCAGTTTTTTCCCATTAAAATTTTTGAGTTCTCTAGTTTTAGTTTTTTAGAGAATTTGTCCATTGCTACCCTAGTTTTGGCAGGATTAGGAGGTGATCTTTGGATACCGATTTGAGCTCGCGTGGTGAATCTGTATCGTGATAGTTTGAATTGGAATTGCCCAGCGAAAGCTTTTCGAGTGGTGTGACTGTATCCTCGAAGGGATCTTTGCTGAGTTTGTCTTTTATTGGGTTAAATTGATCCTATCTATACTACTCTGCCTACCAAATTATATTTGTACTAAACGGGCTCGTATATGAAAATTGCATAGACGCTTGTACATATTCCTTTAAATGTGATACATAAGGCGATCATATAACCATATTCTCTCTCCGCTATATATTATTAGTGTTAATTATAACCACCATGTAACCAGTTTACGCGGTTTCCACACTTCTATATTTGAAATTTGGTTATGTATTGCGGTATATATTCTGTTATCTTTCTTATTTTGGAAAGTTGAGTTGAAAATGGCAAACCTTTTATTGATTCTGTGGACACATATTTAATAGTAAGTAAAGGAAAACTTTACTGGAAAACTTTATTTGGTGGTATATTATGCTATAATAACGGGTCTAAATAATGATGAAAGATTACCAAATTACCCCTTGCCTCTTTTAGTAAGCAATGTCTGCAACGACAAACGATATCCAGATATTTATCATGTATTTTAACTTAAGAAAAAACTAAGTAGGCCATGCAACAGTGACAAATATACTAAAAATCTAGAGAATCATTGGAGGGCAAAAGTGTCCTTTTAATGGATGCCATCATTGACTTGTAAATATTGCATAATTCGTCATTAGCTATAAACTAATGAGGCACTAATCAAACTCATTAGGAGTCGGTAAGAACATTAATAGTTTATAGTCGACATTTTTATATCTTATTAGTTGTCTTTAATGAGGGTTTTAGTTTATATAAAGTTAAATTAAAACAACTCAACTAATAATTATACCTTTTAGCAGATTAATATATAATAAATATTTAAATATGTTTTACTTGGAAAAAAGACAAATAAAATTTTAGAGTAAACTTCCGTTTTGCTCCCTGTGGTTTGGTCATTTTAACGGTTTTGCTCCAATAGTTTAAAAATAGCCATTTTCCTCCCTGATTTTTCGAACTTATCTCCATTTTGCTCCCAGCCTCTAACTCCATCAGGGAGGAAACTGGCGACAAACTCGAAAGATTAGGGAGCAAACTGGCGATAAACTCGAAAGATCAGGGAGGAAAATGGCTATTTTTAAACTATTGGAGCAAAACCGTTAAAATGACCAAACCACAGGGAGCAAAACAGAAGTTTACTCAAAATTTTATTATAATTAATTATAATAACTTATATTAAATTACATCACAAAAAATATTGTAGCATTATTATATATTGATTTCGAGTGATGATTAATAGTAACTTTATTTTTATAATAATATATAGCTTTTTATTATTTTATTATTTAATAAATTATAATATATTATTATATTTACTTTTAATAACATATTTTTCTTTTTTTTAAAACATACATTTCCTTTACCTTTTTTAATAATTGTTTTTTTAAATATATATTAATTTATCAATCACTTTGATACTTCTTTAATAAATTATATTTATGACTTTTTTCTAAAAACTTAAGTACATAGTTGTCCTTGATTTCTTTCACTGACATTCCGTTATAAGTTTTGTTAAAACGAGGTTATACTCAAAATAAAGTATTTATTTGGTATCATAAAACGGTACGATGATAAACTAAATCGTTCTAATGGTTTGACTTTCTAAACAACATGCTTTATTTTCAAATCACGTTTGTTTTACATGATCATTTGGTCGCTTTCTCCGTAACGCTCGATATAAAAAAAACTAGTTATAATTAATTATAACTTATATTAAATTACATCACAAAAAGGACTGTAGCTCTTCAGTATTATTTTTTTTTAAGTTCCAAAATAACCATATACATTATAAATAATATATATCTTTAACCCAATAATTTTATTTTCCTTTTATAATTTTCTTTTTTTAGTTAATTCTTTTACAAAAACTGAATACGCGATCCTTTTTTTTTTGAAAACGGCTCAACACCACGTCACCAATGAAGAAACACGAAGTTAATCCAACGGTTAACTTGTGGTTTGTGTCTCGTCCAAATAAGGTTAATCTTCTTTCCTCCTCGTTTGATTACTGCAAAGATCTTGCAAAACAACCACAACACCGTGAAGCTCGTTACAAGGAGGATAATATGGGGGGGGGGGGGGTTCTCCTTGTAACCACCCTCCGGCGTGAGAATAAGAACTTGTTTGAGGATAAAAGTGTGTGTAATAAGTGAAAGAGTAAAAGAGCGATCCTTAAACTCGAGATGAAGTTCTCTATTTATAACCGAAGAGAGGTGTGAAAGAGATGGACTGATGGGCCTTGTGCCTGATGTCGACAACAAGGAATATCCTCTTTGCCTCCTCGAGCACGACCGTTAGTGTTTGCAGGCGAAATAGGAGTTGGCACACGTTGAATGGATCCACGTGGGCCGGGTA
Organism: Helianthus tuberosus; assembly: GCA_030545235.1. Classification (NCBI taxonomy): domain Eukaryota; kingdom Viridiplantae; phylum Streptophyta; class Magnoliopsida; order Asterales; family Asteraceae; genus Helianthus; species Helianthus tuberosus. The sequence goes on from CM060389.1 coordinate 61,304,120, forward strand.
GTTGTCTTTGTTATCTGGTCTGCCATTAGCAGTTTAATGGAGATCGTGGAGCAGTGGCCGGCGCACGATGATTGGTGACACGTAGGTTTCTTGTGTACTTCTTGTCTCCTGCACGATTGCTCATCGTGCAGCATTGCTGAACACGGCCTGTTGTGCAACCATTGGCTATCTGCTCTGACATTCGTACCAGTTGTACTATCTCGGGTCGTCCAGCTGGCATAGAGAACATTTAAAAAAATACTACTTAACGCTTTTTTTGTTTTTTTTTACAAAAATGTTCAAATATATGTATGTTACATTCCATATTTTTTTAGAAAAAAATAAAAATGTTACATAAGGTTTTTACAAGGGTTTCTTGAGTTTTTTCAACTCATGTGGGTTTTCATTTTATCCTTCCCCTATATAATATATATATATATATATATATATATATATATATATATATATATATATATATATAGATATATATAGGGAGCCGCTAGAATGAGAACCACCACGAGTTATGAGAACCAAGTGCCACAGAGGGGCGTTGACCACGATTTTTTTTTACAACTAGATCCGTATATTTTAACAACATCCGTAAAAAACAAATTTCAAACGGCGCGCCCGAGGGGGTAGTTTTTTACACCCAAAGTTTGTAAAAAAAAAGAAAAAACAAAAAATAATAAAAACACCAAACTTTGGGTGTAAAAAACTACCCCCTCGGGCGCGCCGTTTGAATTTTTTTTTTACGGATGTTGTTAAAATATACGGATCTAGTTGTAAAAAAAATCGTGGTCAACGCCCCTCCGTGGCACTTGGTTCTCGCGGTTCTCATAACTCGTGGTGGTTCTCATTCTAGCGGTCCCCCTATATATATATATATATAATATATATAGGGGAGGGTTTAAATGAGAACGCTAAATATTGTGAGACCGTGAGATCAAATGAAAAAACCGCGAGAACTTGGTCAAAAACGAATCAAATTCAAAAAAAAATTCTACACTTATCATTATTATTCGAATACAATATTAGAAATTTAATTTACACGTTTAAATTTATGCGAATTCGTAAATAAAGAAAATTTACACATGTGTAAGTTTGCCATTTACACATGTGTAAATCTCTTATATTTACACATGTGTAAAACATCTAAAAATAGTGATTTTGAAAGAAGAAATGAATTATTTGATGTTGTAAATTCTTTTTTTGATGTTGTATCTTAACTACAATGAGGTTTGTATTAAAAAAATTGGTTTTTTCATTCGTTCTCACGGTTCTCACAATATTTAGCGTTCTCAAGATAACCCTCCCCTATATATATATATAGGGAGCCTCTAGAATAAGAACCACCTCTAGTTATGAGAACCATGAGAACCACTTTCAACCAATCACAACAAGGGGTAGTTTGGTCATTTCCTTTTAATGTCCTATCTATCATCTCTCCTCTCTCCTCATTAAATTGCACACATTTCTCTCATCTCTCATATATCCTCTCTCCTGTCTTCTTTTCGTCTTCATCCCCATCTCAACCATAAAATTGAAAAAATCATCTGAAGATCCATCATTCTTCAAACAAGAATCATTCTTCAAATAGCAAATACATCAAGACTCATTCTACTAACCCAACTGCCTCTCCACCACCACCACCACCACCACCCACCACCGCCCCCACCATCGTATCCCCCCGCATCGCCGCCGCCGCTGTTGAAAACGTCGTCGCTGTGGGTGATCCGCAACCCCATCTCCGGTGACATGTTTTGAGGTGGTGAGCTCCGATTTGGAGTTTAGGGTTAGATGGTGGTGGTTTGACGGTGAACGATGGGACCTATGTTGTTATCTCCAGCGGTGTTTTTGATGTTGATGACCTGTGTTGTTATCTCCGGCGGTGGTGGGTGCTCGATGACGGTGATGGAGTGTCGTTGTCGGAGGTGGTGGGTGCTCGATGGCAGGTGGTGGGTGCACGATGTCGGAGGCGGTGGGGTGCTCGATGATGGTTTGAGTTGGGTCAGTGAAGGTGGGTTTTGATGGTTTGATTTTTTGGTTGGGTTTCTTTGATGGTTTGATTTTTTGGGTGGGTTTCTTTGATTTTTTTCCTGTGTTCTTGTTTATTCTGGTGATTTTGATTAGTGGGCTTTTATGGGTTGATATGGTGCGATATGGGCGGCGATGATGAACTATGTGGGTTCTTGATTTTTGTTTGATGGGGGTTCTTTGATTTTTGTTTGATGAACTATGTGGGTTTGTTCTTGTTGATTTTTGATCAGTGATTCTCTTTTGATCAGTGAACTATGATCTTGTGTTCTTGATTTTTCTAGTGATTTTTGATCAGTGGACTATGTGGGTTTAATATATTTGGAATGGGATGGCGATGATGCAAAAAAAAAAACCTAGATTTTGATAAGGATGGCGCGGCAAAGATGGCGGAGGGTAGGTTTTTGAACCTGCAGCCCCACTTTGCAGCCTTTTTTATTATCGGAAAATCTGAGCCAAACCCCGTTTTTTTCGAGATACACTTTGTTTTGATGTTGTTGTTTCAAAAATAAATTTTGAGGCGTCGATGACGATAACAACCAGGGGCGGACCCAAGCCCACCCCAAGGTGGGCGGGCGCACCCCCGGGGGAAAAAAATTAGGGCTAAATTCCGTCGAAAATCCCGTCCGCACCCCTTGGAATTTTTCGTCCGCACCCCTTGGAATTTTCGACCGCACCCTTTGAAAATTTTTCGTCCGCACCCCTTAGGTAAAAAGTGTTATCAATTTATATTTTAAATTTTTTTTAGTAAACTCTTATTTCTTTAAAAAAAAATATACTACCTAAATTATATAACTTTTAATACCTAACCAACTAAACCCAAATACCCATACCTTTACCCACTTATAATTACTAACTAGCTAGTCCACTAAGTCTTAGCCCATTAACCAAACCCAACATTATTTCAAACTATAATAAAATAATTAAAGCCCAAAACCTTAAGAAATTCTATCTCTCTCTCTCTCTCTCTCTTGTGTCCCTGCACCGCCAACGAACAACATCACCTAGCGACAACAGTCCAGCAGCCGGCGACCACCGTAATCAACCACCATACCACCGTCGTTCGACACCAAATCTAACCGGAATCCGAACACGGGTAAGTTTCTTTGTTATTTTGATGATTTTGGTTGATATTATAGGAGAAAAAAGGGTAATAAAGTTGTTAAATAGGTTTGAAATTTTGTGTGTTTTGACGTTGTTTATGGTTGTTTAGATGATTTTTAGGGTGATTATGTTGTTTATATATTTTTAGGGTGATTACAACTTACGTTATGATTTCTAGGGCTTGAATAGTTGAAAATTAAAATTGAAACATTATGTTATGGAGCGATGAACTTATGTTATATAGAGAAAGAATTGCTTAAGAAATTAGCTTTAGATGATGTTTTGGATAGATTTCAAAAAATGAAAACCCGTAGGGCGTCGACGTTTTAATTATGTTTGTAACAAGGTTTGACATGTTTTTGATGATTATATAAATTTAGTTTGATGTTCGTTTGTTTTACATGACCCGACCCGACCCGATACGAACCAATTTTTTTACTTATATACCTTGGGGCCTAAAATTTTTAAAAATGTTCCGCACCCCCATGGAAAAATTCCTGGGTCCGCCACTGATAACAACCTATCCGAGACACCTACTGACTTTGCGATTTATGGGTGCGTTCGTCTTGCGTAAACAAGTTTTTGTGTAAAAAAGTCCTTTGTAAAAAAAAAAGTTCAACCGTAAACTTTTACGTCAAACGTAAAAAGTTTAACGTAAAACGTAAAAAGTTTAACGTAAAACGTAAAAAGTTTTACGTAAAAAGTTTAAAACGTAAAACGTAAAAAGATTAAAAGAATTAGGTAAAACGTAAAAAAGTTTTAAAGTAAAACGTAAAAAGTTTTTCGTAAAACGTAAAACGTAAAAAGTTTTACGTAAAAAGTTTAAAACGTAAAACGTAATAAAGTTTAACGTAGAACGTAAAAAGATTAAAAAAATTAACATAATACGTAAGACATAAATTTTTTAACGTCAAACGTAAACTTTTAACGTAAAACGTAAACTTTTTAATGTAAAATGTAAAGTTTTTAAAGTAAAACGTAAATATTTTAACGTAAAACGTAAAAACATAAAACGTAAACTTTTTAACGTAAAACGTAAGACGGGTCGTAAAAAACGGGTCGTAAAAGTTTTAGTTAAAACGTAATTTTTTTAACGTAAAAACGTAAAACGTAAAAAGTTTAACGTAAAACGTAAAAACGTAAACTTTTTTTACGTAAAAACGCAAGACATAAAAAGGTTTTCGTAAAACGTAAAAAGTTTTATGTAAACCGTAAAAAGTTTTTTGTAAAGTGTAAAAAGTTTTAGGTAAAACGTAAAACGTAAATTTTTTTAGTAAAACGTAAAAAACCGGCGTGTAAAACGTAAAAAAACGTTAACGTAAAAAACCGGCGCGTAAAACGTAAAAAACCGGCACGTAAATCGTAAAAAACGTAAAAAAACGTTAACGTAAAAAACCGGCGTGTAAAACGTAACAAAACCGGTGCGTAAAACGTAAAAAAAACCGGCACGTAAAACGAAAAAAATGGCGTTAAAAAACGACGCGTAAAAAACGACGTTAAAAAATAGGCGCGTAAAAAACGGCGCGTTAAAACGGCGTTAAAAAATAGGCGCGTAAAAAACGCGCGTTAAAAAAACGGCGCTTAAAAAAACGACGCGTAAAAAAACGGCGCGTAAAAAAACGGCGTGTTAAAAAATCGTCGCTTGAAAAAGTCGGGCGTAAGACGGGTCGTAAAAAACGGCGTTGAAAAAGTCGGGCGTAAGACGCGTTGAAAAAAACGGCGTTAAAAAATGGCGTTAATAAACGGCGCGTAAAAAACGACGTTAAAAAATTGGCTCGTAAAAACGGCGCGTTGAAAAAACGGCGCGTAAATAAACGGCGTTAAAAAATTGTCGCGTAAAAAACGGCACGTAAAAAAACGGCCTGTTAAAATAACGACGCTTGAAAAAACCTGCCGTAAAAACGGCGCGTCAAAAAAACGTAAAAAGTTTAACGTAAAACTTAAATTGTAAAAAGTATAAAAAAATGTTTAAAAAATCTGAATTTTAAAATGTTTTTTAATAAAAAAGTTATGTTTAAAAAATAGAAAGTAATATAATAATAAAAAAAACTAATAAATAACAATAAAGATAAAAAAGACAAAAAAGAGTTAGTTTACTAAATTACCCTTTTGGATTATAATATTAAAGACATAATAAGACAAAAACCATTTAGTATTAATTTTTCTTACTTTTAATCTCATCCATCCATCAAGTTGATCTAAGGGCTAATAAGTGGTTCTCATGGTTCTCATAACTGGAGGTGGTTCTCATTTTAGCGATCCCCTATATATATATATATATATATATATATATATATATATATATAGTGTGAGGTTCATTGGGGAACACAAAAAAGTGGGGAACCGACTCAAACGAACTCCGATTGAACTCATTCCAGCGGCGTAAAAAACCGTCTCGTCGAACCCTAACTAGGATCTCTTAACCCTAAATCATAACCCCTAAACCCTATATATATTAGGGTTTGGCTTTTAGGGTTTAGCTTTAGGGTTTAGAGTTTGGCTTTAGGGTTTAGGGTTTAGCTTTAGGGTTTAGCTATAGGGTTTAGCTTTAGGTTAGCCTTTAGGGTTTATAGTTTAGATTTTACGGTTTAACTTAGGTTTTAGCCTTATTTTTTAGCTTTAGGGTTTAGAGTTTAGGAGTTCGGATTTAGGGTTAAGAGATCTTAGTTAGGGTTCGACGAGCCGGTTCCAACGCCGCTAGAATGAGTCCAATCGGAGTTCTTTTGAGCCGGTTCCCCGCTGTTCCCCACTTTTTTAGTGTTCCCCAATGAACCTTCCCCTATATATATATATATATACATATATATTGGAATAGTTTCTACCCATTTTTATAAGGAAAAATGGTTTTTAAAAAAATTTATTTTTAACATATTAAGCTAATTTTATAAGATGTATTTTTAATTGTTTTTTAGACATTTTTTATATTTTTCGTTCTTGATTTTTTATTAAAAATGCCTCTACAAGTATTTATAAGAAAAAACGCCGAATATAAATTTAAAAAAATTGATTTTTAACATATTAAGTTAAATTTGTAAGAGTGTTACCCGGTTCCTCACTTTTTAATGTTACTCAATGAACCTCACACTATATGTATATAGGGTTGGGTTCATGTGAGAACTAGCTTTAAGGAGAGAACTTGAGAACTATTGTGATCACAAACAAAATAAACCGAAAACAAACAATGACCCCCCCCCCCCCTCCCAAACCTAAACCTCCACCATAAAAAATACCCCACCAAAAACCTAAACCACCCCCCCCCCCCCACCCCCCAAAAACCTAAAAAAAAACTAAACTAAACTAAACCCCACCCCCTAAAAACCTAAAAAACAACTAAACCCCCCACCCCCCACGACCTAAAAACCTAAACCACCCACCCCAAAAACCTAAACCCCCTACCCTTCAAAAATCTAAACCCCCACACACCCCACACCTACTCAAGCTAAATGATAAAAACTAAACCCTAAAGTTAATAAAAACTAAATGCTAAAAAGATTTTTTTTTTTTAATTTTTTACATTAAAATCATGACTTTTTATTAAAAAAGAATTCAAAAAAAAATTATTAATAAAAAGTTACGATTTTAATGGAAATTCTTTTTTTTTAATTGTGTGTTTTTAAGGTTTTTTTAGGTAGTTTTGTATTCACACTAGTTCTCGTGATGCTCGCCATAAATACTAGTTCCTAACGGGATATATATATATATATATATAGGGAGGAGCTCATGCGAGAACCACCTTTATTGTGAGAACCGCGAGAACCAATGTGAACACAACCTAAAATAGCTAAAAAAACCTAAAAAAAAACCTAACCCCTATATATATATATAGGGAGGAGCTCATGCGAGAAACACCTTTATTGTGAGAACCGCGAGAACCAATGTGAACACAACCTAAAATAGCTAAAAAAACCTAACCCCCCCCC